>VMDO01041080.1:0-11458 GCA_007922755.1 Pedetes capensis
AGTATTTATATGTTTATAGTATTTAATTTTGGATTCAGTCTAATATTTTCTTATTTTATTTTATATATAAAAGTACCATATTAAAAAATAGAAAAAGTGAGCCAAATTTTCACGTCTTCAAAAATAACATTCAATTTATGTTTGAGACCAAATATCACATTCTTTTCTTCATCCAAATCTTTACTTAATTGCACCTTAATAGTTGTAGCAAAACATCTCATATGGTGGTAACTGCATCAAATATTTATGAAGTGTCAATTTTCTACATATAGGATGTTTCAATTTTCTAAGAACAGAACAATTTCTTAATTACTGTGTCTGTTCTTTACAGCTACTATAGAAATTTCTTTCTCCATTCAAATCTACTGGTACATAGTTGATCTATGCAAGGCAGCAACTCTAAACTTCAGCACAGATTTGCATATGTAAAGTGGAACTCATGTTTGCAAGCAATGCTATTTACATTTAGCCTAGCAGTCTCATGGAAATCCATTCATAAAGCAAGTTTTCAAGTACATTTATAGAATTGGAGGGGCATGATAAAAGTCTGTTTTCCTTAGAGTATTTGTAAAACTGTGTAAGATCTCTTGCAAAGGTTACTATACAAAAAGTGTCTGTACACTCTTAAGTGTATGCTGTATGCCAAAGCTTTATATGTTTCAATGGGTAAATAGAATTGTTCCATTTTAGATCTATCACATGTATTCTTTAATAAATCAGTGAATGTATATATATTCATTTTTTCAATCATAACTAGGAAATAACTTCCCAACAAGCCTGCATTTGCTCAAATGGATCACATAAGATCTACAGATTCTGTTTGTGTGTGTACATATGTGTGTGTGTGTGTGTGTGTGTGTGTTTTAAATTTAGAAGGGTGGAAACAGAGAAAAGAAAAGGGTTGAGATAATAAGACAAAAAAAGAATAGACATGATCTTTAAGGGTGTGAAGAGTCCATCTAGTCCAGGTCACTAAAAACCAAACACTTAATTTCCAGGCAGGTAAAAGCATCCAGAGTTTGGAAAATAGTGAGCATTGTGGCAAACTGGAGAGAGCCAGTCCTTTCTGAAAGCAATCAAATACAATGGAAAATAAAGGTAAAAAGACAAATACTACTGCATGTCTTAGTCAATGGGCCACCACTAGAGACCCCTGCTAGTCCACCTAACCTTCCATTTCTCACTGATGAGAAGCCTGACCACAGTGATCGCAGAGCTTGTGACATTGATGAGTCTTCTCATGGGGAGACCTGATGGTAATGAGCTACCAATGGAAACACTGTCTCCTGACACCCTGTGTAGAGCTGTCTCTCAGAGGGAGATGTCTTTGGGGTTGAGTAAATATTTTTTTCTTCTGATGTACACTCTCAACTTCCACACAAAACTTAACATTTATTTTCATATGCAACTGTCATATATTATAAATTCATTACCATCAAAACCCCTGGGATAGCCAGATTGCAGGCAAATAAAGTACATGATGTCAGAAAGAAATTCTGTGTATTTTTCTCAGCAGTGAAAAGTAGTTTCTGTTGGAGTAATTCTGTTAATTTTCCCATGTGGTGGTATTTTTAGTTTCTAAGTCAGGCATGTCAGTGCACAAGAAAAGAAAGCAATTTACAACTCTGCAAAGAAATACAGCCTCTTCCACTTCATTTGTGTTTCATCTTGATTATCAACACATTTGTCATCCCCCTCTAATTTATTCATTATTTTTTTATCAGAGGAATATGAAGGGGAAAAATAAGATAAGTGAACTTGTCAAAATGTGAAACAGATGCTCCAACAATGATTGGAAACAATTAATGTTCTTGGGATGAAGCAACAGGCTCAGTTTGTGTTCAGCTTTAGAATTTTACAGCAAACAGACCTGAGGAAAATGCAAATGTGAAATAAAGGTTTTATTTTTCAAGCAAAGAAAAACAATATTCTCTGACTACATTGTTGTGCATTTGTTATGATCTAGCAATTTAGATCTTTACAGCTAAATTTTTAAGAACAATGGAAGCAAAATGTAAATTGATCATCTTTGAAGTATGAGTCAATGATTTTTCCTTCTGATTCACCAAACTGAAAATGTCCTCTGATGGAAACGGTTATGAGATGGACGACTGTGAAGCAGAATGAAGATAAATTCTTGTGTCTGATCACATTATAATGCCTACTGGGCACAACACAGAGTGCCTCTGCTCATCTCTGCCTTATCTCCATTTGTTCTTTTTTTATTTTCTTATTTATTTGTTTATTGATTGATTGATTGAATGAGTACAGTGAAGAGCTTACAGATTCCAACAACTCTTTCTTCCACTCCACCTAACCTTTTGCTGTAGACCTGGAACTCACTGGCAACTCATTCAGGAGCACTATCCCTGGTCCTTATAGCTCGTAAACTGATCCTACTCACTGACTCCAGTTCTCCCAGTCTAGCAACTTCCTAATCACGTGAGGGTTATTATTTCTGTAACAAGCATCCTAGTTCACTGACTGGTCAAGTCAGGAGATGACTCTTTTCTACTGGTAAGTGCCATGGCAGAGTCTCCTCCCTCTTCTGGCAAGCTTTGCCACAGTGGGGCTTAGTCATTGTCTGCATTTAGTTGGAAGGAAGAACTTAAATATCTTGTTTGAAAATGATCCATGTCCCGTTGCTTACATACCATCGGCTAGAGCTCAGGGTGTGGCCACCATCTTTTGAAAGGCAATCTGGAAAATATAATCTAGTCCTGTGGCCAGGAAGAGGATGTAAAGTATCGTTAAGTTCCACACAAATTAGTCAACAATAACAAAGCAAAACTCAAATCAACTACCTGGGAAATAAAAATATAGTACAGGTCATTTGACTTTGAAGTGAAGACTGTGTTATGATAATCACAGTTATTTTTAAATATCTGCTTTTAAACAAATCATCTGTTTCTTCTTGAAGAAATACAATGTTAGGTACATAACCACATCTTTGTTTGATATGCAGAATGAATTTCTAGAGACCTGGCAAAATGCTCAGTTATGATTTTTTAAGATTGTAGATAAATAAAGTAAAAAAATCTTCAGTAAATCTATATTGGCTCAAGGCCACATCTTGGGAATAATTTGAAGTGTTTGTTTAAAAGATTTCCTCATAAAATCTCCCTTTTCTTTCTCTCATTCTTTAGTACAGTAATTTAATTTTATGGAATTCTATTTGCATCTTTCTTTTGTAAGGAAAAAACATATTTGCTGTATTACTGACTATAAAAGTAAGGTATGCCTATAATAGAAAACATGGAAAATATTGAAGAGTATTAAAAATATAATCACATTAAAACTTTCCACCTGTGCATTAGAGTTTCAAATAGTTTTATTTCCTATTATTGTTAGTTGAATGGGAGAAAGATGTGGCAGTCCATTCCTGAAGCAATCCCAAAAAATTCAGCCATTGACAACCCTATCAGGGTTGCTATGAGTCAGATATGTCTCAATGGCATCTAACAACAATAAGATTATTACCTGAAATATGTTATTCCTTACATATTCCCAGTTTTATCTTGTTGACTACTATGTTTTCAAATACTAGCACTGTTCCAGGTGCATAGTAGGAGCTCAAAAATATATTTTGAATAGACAATAATAGAATTCATCCCCTTCTGTATATTTTTCATATCATTAGGTTATTTGGTATTAAGAAAATGCAACACAGCTAACATTTTTTGCTCAGCATATTAGTATTTATTATGTAATAAAAAATGTTTATATATATTTATTATCTTATATAGCTATATTAAATAACATTCAATTAGGTCCCATTTTGAATGATTAGATGAGTTCTAACAATTTTCTAGTGTTCATTATATGATTTTCAAATACTTCAGATGGAGATTGATCTTTATCTTTCTAAATGCATTATTTTCCCTACCCTACACACACGCGCACACACACACACACACACACACACACACACACACACACACACGTTGTGCTGTTGTTAGGTGGCATCAAGTTGGGTCCGACTCATAGTGACCCTAAGTACAACAGAACAAAACATTCCTTGACAGTGTGCCCTGTCTGGGTAATGTGAGTGCTTCTCTGTTATTCATAGGGTTTTCAATGGCTGACAGTTTTCAAGATTGTTTTGGGAGTGGGCTACCAGGTCCTTCTTGCCTCCCTGCACACAAATCCCATCTTTATTTCCATGTAATAAAGTTGTAATTAATTGATTGATCTGTCAGGGACTGTGATTCCCAGCCCATCCCTTTATGTAGATGTGTCCATATGAATAAGTTCTTGGCAAATGGTGGATGGTGTCAGGTACTTCTTTCAGTAAAAACTTAATATCCACAAGATATAAGTAACTTGTGTCCCTCAGTCTAGAGCTGAGACAGTCACCTTTGATGATTACATGAAAGATAATTTTTTTGTTCTTGAACCATCAATATTGTTTGTGTTGTAAGAGCAAGTGAGTGTTTTGCAGTAACTAATACAGTCACACATCCCACCACTAAATATGTCTCAGCTTACATTAGATCAAGCTTGGATCATCTTTTGTGATTGTGATCCATGAATGTTTCTGTCTAAAGCAGGGAACAATGTTTCCAAGAATCTTCTTACTCATATGATTTCAGGTTAAAGTTTACAAATAAATGGATATCAGATTGTAGATTTTCATTTGGAAATCTATAGATTGAAAGTAGACTTAACTACCTTTGTTGTTAGATGCAGGCGTGCTCTTGGACAGTGGTTCTTAAATTGTAATATGCATGAGAATCACTTGGCAGGCTTACTAAAACAGATTGTTGATACCAACCCCATAATTTCTGGCTCAGTAGGTTTGGGGTGGGTTATGAAACCATGAGTTTTTGAAATAAGAGCTATTTTTAGTGCAGTTTTAAGCTCACAGCAAAATTTAGAAGAAGGTACAAATTTCCCATAGATTCCCTGGCCCCTCAATAAGGGGCATTTTTAATTTGGTACCAGTTGATGCACATGTTGCTGGTCCTGAAATTACACTATAAGAACCACTGTTCTTAAGGAATTGGAAATAATTTTTTCCAGCATAACAAAAACAGAGCCAATAGATAAAATAATACCTTCCAAAATTCATTTCTGTGAGTAAATTTTCAGGGAACTTCACAAAAGTCAGCATTTTTCTCCATTCAAGAATTAACTATTCAAGCTATTTCACTTGTCTTTGTATCTCCAAATAGGTGATAAATACTTTGAACACATAATTTGCTTGCTGCCTTGTGTTTTTCCTTCCCTGAGGCAGTTCCAGGGAACGTGTAGGGGAGCTAACATAGTTGAAACCAAATGATCTCTTGGTGCTCCCTGTCTGTGACATAGGATGCTCTTTTTCCCTACTAGCCTGTTCCAGTCATCAGGTGGTTAGCTTATCTCTGATGCTTAACATTTTAAATGATCCACTCGTCATATAGGGCTATTAATCTTCATGGCTTAACAGAGGATTCTAGACATCAAAAAATGGAAGAGAAATGGGACCACTGAAAACTCATAATGCAATACTTTTTCCTCCAGAAATGTGACCATTTCATTATCTTATAGAATCCAGTTGCTTAGTTTAGCATGTGGGAAGGTATATTTAAAGAGATCTAGTGCAGGCCCACAAAGAAGAGCAGATGCTTACCAGATAAGAAGATAGACTGGGTCTCTGGTGCATTTATTGAAAAACTCCTTATCAGCCCTTTTTGAAATATGTCACTTTTCCAGTAAGGAGCCTGCAATATCATCCATCTCATCTTCTGGATCAAAGTCAAGTGTTTTTTCCATTATTTGGCAAAAACCAAGATTTGGCAAAAAGAGAGTATCTCAGTTATTAATACCATCTGCCTCTACAATGACTTATAACACTGATTACATTTGTTTCAATAATATACAATAGACTTTAGTCATATTTTAGTTCAATTATCATTGTCTACATATAATCTGCCATAAATAATACAAATGGTTATTGCTATATATAATATTGCATACTCCAAAACATTAGGAGAAAAGTTACTCCTAAGTTGTTGTTAGGAGCCATAAGAGTGAGTCAAAAATCATTTCACTTTTTGTTTAAAGCCCAAATCCTTTAGGTTGTGACACTGCCAAGAAAACTATTGTCTTGTATATTATTACAGATAATTTTATGTTCTATGCTTTAAGAGATCCAATGCATGATGGGAAACACAGTGTTGGCAACTATGAAACTTTCATTGGACAAATACCCTCAGAGAAGTGAATGATGGGTTTCTAAGCCAGGTGACTTAACTGGATAAGTTCTTCTTTCTGAATCTTCCAGATCTTTATATTTAATGTAATACTACTTTATATGTCTGCTCTAAAAGAGAGACAAAGTCACAGCCATCCTGTATCTCCAAGTCTTAAGAGAATTGCCTCAGGTCACTAGTGTGACTCAGACTGAAAATCTTCATAGCTTTGCTTTTCAAAAATTTAAACAGGTCACAATACAGTGACAGCTATTGGCATTTAACATCTTCCCTGGAGTCATCAAAAGACTGTCTGAATATAATGGCCTAAGGCAAGGCAGCTCAACCAGAAATCTGTGAGACCAGCTTCAATGGTCCAGTAAACCTATATAGAGATTTTTATGTAATGATAAATCTCAGTTCTTGAGAGGTCCTAAGAAAGCAACATGCCTATTACCATGCTATTTTAAAATACCTATACCAACCGTAATTAAAATATTTATTTCAAAGGAAATGCCTGATATTTGCATCAGATATTTTTTGTTAAACTATTTGAGTATTTTAGGAATTTAGGTCTGCTGAAATTTGTCATATCATTCTTAAAATGTAGGCTGATTCAATCTTAGAGGTTTCCAAACTTCATCTTACTAGTAAGAATGACCCCCTAATAGAATGTTTCCTTAGGCAAGCACTTGATATTATTCAATCACAAGTCAATAGCAGTTCAGAGCCATATGTTTGGGCACTGGAATCTCTGTATTGTCACTTACTAGTCCCTGCCCTTGGGCAAATGACTTATGTCCCCTTAGTTAATAGTGTCTCCCTTTGTTAATAGTGTCCTAAGATCTTCAGAGAGAGTAGTGAGAGAATAAAGGAACCATCCATATCCTAGCACCTAATGCAAATTGAGTGCCATATAAATTTAGCCATGGTTGTGAAAAATACTGTTTTTTTATATAATGTGTATAAGGCTATCTAAAGAGGAATAGGGAATGCCACTAATGCACATTTGTTCATTGAGCAATTATGTATGTAATTCAATTCCTTTGGGTAGAGAAAACTGATATCCAGGTAGGTGCAACTGGATATGAAACTTCATGAATGAGTTAGCAACAATTTGTATTCAAAAGACAAAGGATCTTAAAACACTATGCCTATAGGGTGAGGGCAGGCTGGGATTAAGCTCAGTGGGTAGAGCGCTGCACTGCAGTCTCTGAGGACCCGAGTTCAATTCCCAGCACCGCAAAAATGGGAGAAGGACCTGACAATCCACTCCCGAAGGCAATCCTGAAACAGTCAGCCATTGAAAACCCTAAGAGGGTCGCTATGAGTTGGATACCGACTCGACAGCACCTAACAACAACAACAATAGGGTGAGGGCAGATACCTAACATGTGATTGTGCACATGGTTAAATAAATCCATTTTGCTGTAATCATTTACTGTTTGTTGTTGTTAAGTATCTTGGAGTTGTATCGTAACACATAATTATTGGAAAATAATTATGTGCAAGCCAAATAGACACCATAGCTAGGATAGTGCACATTATACTCCTAATGCCAGTCTTCATGAAGTTTGCATTCTACTTCAAAAATGTTCCAAAAGAAGTCCCCAATTAAATGTGATATGCTAAATTCCAATATAGCTGTGAATTACACTTTTGGATTGGAATCATGAGGCATTTTTAAAGAAAGTTGAATTAATGGTCATTTATTTTTGAGGCTTAATTATATAAATGCTATAATAAATGTTTGTTATTGCTTATTGTATGCAATTATAAGTACTGGTTACAGCTTCCAACCTGGAAAATGTAAATGTATTATGTCTTCATAGCAAACACATTAAATAGAAATTACTACTATCCCCAGATGTACAACTGCAACACAGAGAAGTTTAGTAATTTGTCCCAGATCATATAGTCAGTGGTAGTGCCAAATTTAAATAAGAGTAATCTGACTTTTTATCTGAACTACTAAATTTTTTTCATGCAATATTTTTCCTGATTCACATGTGAAGTAAAAATGTTGGATTCAGAAAGATGAAAACTTATTCAATAGCATTAGAAATCTCACCTTCCTTTCTATACTCATTATTGTATTGATTAATATATTTATTATTGATATTCATCAAATGCAACTAATATTGTTTTTATCAATGCATTACCTTTTAAACATCTCCTTTCTTTCTTTCTTTCTTTCTTCTTTCTTTTTTCTTTCTAATTTGGCCTTAACTTTTCTTGTTTTGTTGTTTTTTGAGGCTCAAATGCAGCTTATTTTTCATTTGCATTATATGAAGGCAAGCATGAAATACACATACATGCATGTATGTCTATATATTGTTGTTAGGTGCCGTTGAGTCGAGTCCACCTGACAGAGACCCTATGTACAGCATATCGAAACACTTCCCGATTCTGTGCCAGGCACACGATCTTATTTATGCTTAAGCCCATTGTTGCAGACATTGTGTCAATCCATCTGGTGGAGGGTTTTCCTTTTTTTTGTTGACCTGCCACTCTCTCAAACATGATGTCTTCTCCTGGCACCGGTCTCTTCCAACTACACGTCCAAAATATGTAAGACGCAGTCTAGCCATCCTTGCTTCCAAGGAGCACTCTGGTTGCACTTCTTCTAGGACAGATCTGTTGGTTCTTTTGGCAGCCCATGGTATATTCAATAGACATCACCAGCACCATAATTCAAAAGCATCAATTATTTTCTGTCCATATAGGGTTGGGGTTTAGCTCAGTTAGTAGAGTGCCACTCTGCACTCCCTGAGACCTTGGGTTCCATCCCAGGCCCTCAGAAACAGAAGGACCTAACAATCCATTCCTGAAACCAACCCCCAAACAGTCAGCTATTGAAAGATCTATGAACAGCAGAGAAGCACTGACAAAATGCTGGGCCTGACACAATGTCGGAGAGTGTTTATTCTCTTGTACATAGGGTCGCTATGAGTGAGACACAACTCGATGGCACCTAACAAAGATGATGTGTACATATATGCATATATGTAGTTTGACATGTGTTATTTAACTCTCATAATAGTTCACTAAGCTTGCCACTGATTTTAGCACTATTTTATGGGTTTTAATACTGAAAATAAAAAAACTATAAGTCAAAACATTCTATAAAATTATTGTCATATAAGATGGAAGATGTCTACAGCCATAGCATACTAGCATCCGGCCTCACCTGAGCTTGGAAACTAAACAGGGTTGGCCTAGTTAGTCCTTGGATGGGAGAGTGGCTGGGAATACTACTTACTGCAGGCTAGGGAGAAGGACCTGGTAATACACTCCCTCAAACAATCCCCCATTCAAAAACTCTATGAATAGCAGAGAAACACTGACAATAGTGCTGGGCATGGCACAATGTCAAAGAGTGTTTCATTCTGTTGTATATAGGGTGGCTATGAGTTGGACCTGACTGTATGGCACCTAGCAACAACAACAAAGATGGAAAATAGACACATCAGAATTTGAGTACAAGTTTATGAGAGACCAAGTTCCAAACTCTAAAATGCTGGTCATATTTGAAGAAAGCTGACTTGGCTTTCTGTCTAGGTCCCAACTGAATAATGTATATCTAAGTGAATTACTCACGTTCTTTGACTTTCACCCTAGCTGTCTGTAGTTTAAAATGCAAACCATTTGTTCATTGATTATACATGAATTTGTAGTGCTACTGTGTGTCAAAATTTGTGCAATGAATAGAAGATACAAAGATGAATAAAAAATCTATCATCAATGATATTAGAAGGTAATAAAAACGTAATATTTATATCATAGAGCTATGCAAAGATTACACAAATAAAAAGTCAAGTTTTGCAGAATAAAATCCATAATATTGTGGTATACACACACCTATACACTCACAATGATTATATCAGTCAAGAATAAGGGTAGGTCAAGCATGGTGACACACATGCCAATAACCCCAGTGACACAAGAGGTGGAAGCAGGAGGATCACAAAGTTGAGACCAGAGGTAGCCTGTGTAATTTAGCAAGACCTGACTCAAAATAAAAAGGAAAAATTCGTCTGAGGATGCAGCTCAGTGGTAAAACACTTGCAAAGTATGCCTGGTTTGAACACCCTCAATACCATTAGAAAAAACTCAAAAACTAAAGATAGAAAATAATGTGTATGTGTGGGAAGGTCCTATATAGATTACAGTCTGTGTGTATCAGCCATTTAATACATGCAGAGACATCTAAGCCAAGGAAAATATTTTCAAATGATACAATGATACAGAAGGTCTGTTTGAAGTATGCTCTTCTCCATGGACTGTGCCTCAAAGTCACACATCTACAAAGAAATATTACTTGGTATTCCCCAAATAAATTTAAGAGAGGATTTGATAAGATAGTGTAAATGTACACCAGACTGTGTACATTTTATTTTTAGTTTTAGGTTACACAGGTAACTAGAATTATTAATTAAGACAGTTTTAAATATTTTAATAAATTTTGCAGTATTAATAAAGATGAATAAGTGATTAGCCATGTACTATGATAGTTGTAAAGTGTCTGGAGACTTGTCAGCAACTGAGGACCATTTTGTAGCTATTATAGCATCATTACCAAAGACTACTAAACATTTGACAAAATAAAGATATCAGTAGCATCCCTGCAGAGGACCATAAGCATTATTTTAAGAAGTCTTGCGGAGAAATTTAAGTAGCATCGTTGAGGGCCTGTTGAAATTAAAACATTGTATATAGACAGATATTAATTAAATAGCACTGTCCTCTGGTAGTATTTCACATGATTATGCCATATATATATATATATGTAGTGACTCACTTAAGTGGACATTATTCATACCGCCATGTATGTATATGGCAGTACTTTGAAGTTGAACCCAGGGCTTCATACATGCTAGGCAAGTACTCCACAACTGAGCTGCACCTTCGCCCCTTTTTTATATTTTTTAATTTGAGACATGGTCTAAGTTGCTCAGGCTACCTCTGGCCTGGAACTTGCCATCTTCCTGCCTCAGTCACCAGAGTTGCTGGGGTAACAGTCATGTGCAAAGGTGTCTGACTAAATTTAGACAATTTCTGGCCAGATTTACTATTTCTTTTTTCTTTCTCTCTCTCCCTCCCCCCTCCCTCCCTCCCTTCCTTCCTCTCTCTCTCTCTCTCTCTCTCTCTCTCTCTCTTTTTCTTTCTTCCTCTATTTCTTTCTTTGTACTAGGGAGTGGGAGCCTCAAACCAGGGCCTTGATCATACTTTTAAGCACTCTGCCACTGAGCTGCATTTTTAACCCCTTTTTTGTTATTTATTTT
>VMDO01041081.1:0-11461 GCA_007922755.1 Pedetes capensis
ACTCTAGCAGCAATAAGCACCATCACTCACATTATATAATCTTTTTATTTTACCTATATGGTAAATTATATTAAAACATAAGGAGTGAGATGGGGTAGAGAAGCAAAATGCACTTTGAGGTAGACTTGATTATTATAACATGCACATTCTTATTTCATTTTCTTTTAAAACAAAGAAAAGAAATATGATCTAATAATTTTAATTCATATAACATGTTTTAAATAACATGCCCTCAGCAAAATATTATGATAATTTATATGTAGTGACTTGTGGATTATGGTGTCATTGATCAATGATCTATTGTATATTTTACAAATACAACATATCACTTATTTATCTGACCCTGGATAATATAATGCACTTTCAAATGTAAGGAAGCTGTAATTAAATGTGTGGAACAAACAGAAGATAAAATAAACCCACAATGCCCTTTGTTGATGAAATATATTACTATAGAATAATGTGATCCAAAAGAAAATTTTCAACATATAAGATTCTTAATTCTCTTTTATTTTAGTTTAAATCAGCGTCTTTAAAATGTGTCCTAATTTAATTGTATAGGATGATCTTATTATGTTCTGTTTTTATATCAGTCAGCATAAAGTTATGTAACTTAATAGGAAAAATACCAAATTATGAATGGTTAATGCAGTACATCTGATTGCTTGGCCTTAAGTAGTCATGGTCTAGTCTGGCCTTGTACTGGAAGAATAACAAGAGAGAAGGAAGAACCATTTTTAGACAATTTTAATTAAGTCAAGGTTGAAGAGATAAATGGGTGGTATTCTGCACAAATCAGATTGCTGTCCTCCTCTTTTCCTCTGTTGTTCAAATATCAACAAAATCCATACAAAGGGGTGAGTTCATTTGTGGTTTATGGGCACAGGATTAATTGGTATCCTGAGACAAAACCTAAAGCCTTTCCCATATAAAGTATTAGAGTTTGACAGATATCCTGGTGATAACTTTTAGTTCTCTTTTCCTTAGTAGCATAACCATAAATTTTTTTCTGGGCACGTTGGTCACTAATAATAAATTAAATATTTCTTAGCTCTCTTTGCAACAATTTTTGGCCATATAACTACATTCTGGCCAGTAGAATAAAAGTGGCATCATGTGCAACTTTTGGGAAATATCCTTAGCAGAGAGGAGGCCTGTCCTTCAATTTTCATTAGCTTGGTAACTGAGAGCAGCTCACCAACCATCTTGGGCCATGAGGTGGGAGATTTTTATTGAGAATGGCAAATCAACAACCCTCAATTTCTGAGAGATTTGTGAATCTCCCCGTGTTGTGATGGACTGCCTGCCTCCTAATCAACTATTTTTGTTTATTTAAGTTATTGATATTTTGTGTCTAAACCTTAATAAAACATAAGGAATATTAGGGAAAGATTTTCAGAGAAAATATGACTATGGTGTTCTCAAACAGTTAGCATGTAAGTATCCAATAAAGCAAGCAACCAAGATTCCCACCTAGCTCATGTGCCTATAAAAATGAAAAGTATGAAAGACGAAAACAATGATACCACTGTGAACTGAAGTTCTCTGAAGAAGCCACATCTGTGTTAAAGACTCTGTAGACGAATTGATTAGAACTTTGTGATTGTGAAAGGACAGAATGTTACAGATTAAGAGCCAATGTTATCTCGGGCTAGCTTTAGTATACTTAGTAGCCATTTACTATCAACCTTTCTATCAGACCTAACAGAACTGTGGTTAGTAGGTAAAATTTTTGAGATGTATTGTTAACCTTAACAGAGCAATACTTCCACCAACCCTAAGGCTAAGAATGTTATAAGATATTATCTTAAAATTGTAAAAGAGATTTTCCCACTCTGCTTTAATCTCCCTACCTGATGCCCCCAACAGTGTACTTGATAAATGTACTGAATCATGATTTTCTTTTGTTCTTTGACTATAAAAGTTTATGTAACCTATTCCACAGTGGAGCATGTCATTCAGGGTTTTTGGTTAATTAGGATGCCTTCATCTGTTACTTTTTTCTTCTTTAGGCCACACTGTGTTCTTGATTACTTTAGGTATAATACTCTTGTTATGTGTTGTATGTAAATATTATGTCAGATGCAGAAAGGCAGAAAAAGAGAAAAACTCAGACTCAGATCATGATGGCTAATAACATTGATATGATTCCAGGACTTCTTAATGGCTTTAACATCTTCAGTGGTACCACAGCACTTATGAACTGCTCCATGCTCAATCATGTCAGTCATTGACTAATATTTTGAGAATTCTGGTTCAGGGCTTGACCACTTGCTCGGCATTCAATCACCATGCTAAAATCTGTATGACATGCCATGCTTACCCATGACATTTCCAGGTGAAACAAAGGAGAAAGTGTCATTTTGCATATATATTTCAAGCAGTAAAGACCTTTCCTGGTGCTGTGTTCACAATCTCATGAGGTTTCTTAATGTGCATATACATACATACATATACTGTATAGTAATCATGGCACCAAAGAAATTTTCTAGTCTTAAATGAAAAAGGAAAACAGTAAGAACAACAATTAAATTTTAAAATGAACTTAACGATACATAGGGGAGTGGCACACATGTGTCTGAATTAGCCATCCAGTTTGGTGCCAAGATCAAAAGTACATTTATATTATTTCTTAAGGGAAAAAGGTACTTGGCACTCGAACTGACTGGCAGCTGACCAGCCTTCTAGAACAGATTGTAGTCAAATACAGAGGTACCCCTTTATTTCCTTCTCCTGCAGACTACTTCCCTGCCATCTCAGCTTCATCTTTATCAGATCCTAAGCCTTCGTAGTTCTGGGGGACATGCAACAACATTTGCCCTCCACACGCACAAAATATAATGTTTTGAAAATAGAGGGAACTGTGGAATGAAGTTCACTGAAGACACCACATCTCTGTTGAAGATCCTGCACAATGAGATTGGATATTTGTGCGATGTGGAGAAATGGAATGTTGCAGATCAGGAGCCAAATTATCTTGGGCTATCTTTAGTTCCCTCAATAGCCAATTACTACCAACCTCTGTATCTGATCTAACATTTGTGTCTAATAGATAAAATTTTTAGAATATATTGTTAACCTTAACAGACCACTATCTTCCACCAACCCTGAAGCTAAGAATGATATAATATCTGAAACTTATGTAAGGGATATTCCCCCTCTGCTATAAATCTCCTCCCTGATGCTCTCACAAATGTATTTAAGAAATGCACTGATTTGTGACTTTTATTCTGGGACAATATAAGTTCATGTAAACTCTTCCATAGTGGCTCATGCAAAAACTGTGTTTTGCATACAGGCCATCAACCATTATGATGTTATATATTACTTTTTACCAAATAGTTGCACAAACTTTCTGCATTAGCAAATATACTTGCATTGAATTTTCACTGAATATGTTAAACATGTATTGTGTAAACGTTGTTGCTGTTGTTAGGTACCATGGAGCTAGGTCTGATTCATAGTGACCCTATGTACAACAGAATGAAACATTCCCCAAAAGAGTGCCATGTGCAGCACTATGTCAGTGCTCCTCTGCTATTCATAGGTTTTTTAATGGCTGATTGTTTCAGGAGTGGGTTGCCAGGTCCTAGCCCACAGCAGCTGGTACTCCCAGGTGGTCTCCCATCCCAGGACTAACCACATCGACATTCCTTATCTTCCAAGATCAGGCAGGATCAGATCCTATGGTGCTATGGCAGCTGACTGTGTAAACGTTAGGGTAAATTTTATTACCACAGAATAAAACTCACAAGTTAGATGACCATTTGGAGAACCTTCCCATTGTGCTACTCTCTGAATAACTCTAGTCTTACTTCTATGGTTATATTGAAATATTTGTTAAAGAGAATTTCCTTGTTAAAGAGGATTTTCTTGGTGACTCAGGTTGAGTATAGGGCATCATTTTTTATGCAAAGGATTATTTTGATGATGCCAAAGTTATCACTCAAGACATAATTTCTCCTCCAAAGTCAAATAGAAGTGGTTTTGCATCTTCCAGACACCAAGAGCTACTACACTTTGAACTGGGGAAGATGACATTGTTATACGTTTGGTTAAATAAGTATGGTAGTATACCCAAGAGAAATTCCTGAGCAATGAAAGAATCTCCAACATGCAACTAAAAAGGGCAAAATACATGAGGCATATAAACCATAAACCCTTAACTCATACTGTAGGATGAAAATAGGCCCCATGGCAAGTGCTTAACCTGAAACACTGTTGTTGTTGTTGTTGTTGTTGTTGTTGTTGTTGTTGTTGTTGTTGTTAGGTGCCATTGAGTTGGTGTCTGACTCATAGCAAAACAGTATTGTTAGTGCTTCTCTGCTATTCATAGGGTTTTCAATGGCTGATTGTTTTGGGGAATGGGTTGCCAGATTGTTCTCCCAAGCCTACATCACCTGGTGTTCCCAAGGTGGTCTCCCATCCAAGTACTGCTTAGCTTCCCAAATCTGATGAAATTAGACACCACAGTGGTACAGCTGCAGGCCTGAAACACTGTGGCACTGACCTAAGTCCAGGTATGTGCTTCATGCAGTCATTTGTGACCCCAGAAGCATTACACCAGTTAAAAGTTATCTATCATCTATCTATCTATCATCTATCTATATTCATACATATTTGAATATATACATGAATATCAGTATCCATCAATCCTAGTAACCTGAGTCTAATGTCTACCACCAAACTCCATAATATCAAACACATTTTCTGAAATATTTTAAACATTAATAACATTCTTTACAATAATTTTCATTTTCATAATATTCAATATATCAATAATATTCCATACTTCTCAAGCTTTCTGGTAATGTCATCACACTTTAACACAAAAAAAATGAGATCTTTATTGATTAATTTATAAAGAAGTAGATACTTGTGAAAGCATGTGTTCCCCAAAGAGGCTTCATGTTGAACGCTTATTATTAGAGACCCAGAGATGAGTCATCAAAAGAAGGAAAAACCTAGAAGGCACCTTTGTTTTGTATTATACAAAGTAACACCTTTCCTGCATGTATAAATAGGAGAAAGTATTATTAGGAAAATACAAATGTTTCTCTGCATCAGAGTTGTTCAAAACAATAGCAGATTTGTCAGAAACTATTTCATAGTACAAACCAAGACTTTTTAGGGGAAAATGAATTTTCATTCTGTGCTAACACAGTAAATAAAATACTCAAAGTAGGAAATATGTAAAGAGAATGTCCATTAAGTGAAATAAATTCATTACTCATAATAGGAGAGCAAGACAATAAACATCATTTTGTAATTGCATAAGCACATTCATGCTGATGAGCAAAATGTACAAAGTTCTAAATATTTATAGCTGACCTATTGAAAACACAGCAATGAACAAGAATGGTTATTTGGAACTGAATTTTTTTCCAAAATAGAGAACTTTTAAAAGATGATTTAATCATATTATAGAACTATAGAAAATTTACAGAACATTTCAAAACGTGTAAAACAGGGAATATGTTGCTCTTTGAACAGAAAAAAGCCCAAATCCTGATTTAGTTGTTTGTATATTGTTCATGTAATAATGTCCAATTAAGATTCATAAGCCTCATTTATTCTAACCTGAACATAGTTTATAGTGTGTGTGTATGTATTTGTGATAATGTGAAGTTTCAATCTTGCTTTAGTGTAATTAACTTTTATTGTTGTTTGGTGCCATAATTAACTTTATAGAATATTAAAGCAACGTGCATGATATATTGAATTTATAATATTAATAACAATAATCCCTTTGATAAGTAAAAAAGAAAAACTGTATCCATTATCTTATATATGTTGACTTATCTCAATAAATATCGTGCCTTGTCTAAATTCAATCATTTTTCTTTCCTAAAATAAACCAAGTAATCAAAAATTATTTCTTTGCTCTGTGCAGTGGCGCACGCCTGTAATCCCAGCGACTTGGGAGGTGGAGGCAGGAGGATCGCAAGTTCGAGACCAGAGGCAGTCTTCATAATTTACCAAGACCCTGTCACAAAAAAGTAAAAAAAATGGGCTGAGGATGCAGCTCAGTGGTCCGGCAAAGCATGCAAGCATGAGGCCCTGGGTTTAATCCTCAGTACCACACACAAAAAAAATTCTTTCTTTTACAAAAACAACTAGAAGCCAGGAAACCAAGAACTGTATGGCTGTGTTTTCCCACCATCATACATTTTATATTTGTCAAATAAATTTTAAAGTAACATTAGTAAACATATGTATTTACATTTGATGACTTTATCTTCTTGTTAATTTGTACCTATTAGATAAGGAACAAGGTGAACTGAAAACTGTGTAATGACTAATGTGTGCACATTTCTTGGTTAGTAATTGTTTAGATAGCATGAGAATATTTACTAATTTTCTCAATTTAATATTAATCTAAGGACATAATGATAACTAATGATGTGGAATGCAAAAATTTAAACCAACACATTGACACCTCATGATTTGTAACATTATAAACATTCACAAGATTAAACTTCTTAACATAGATCCATTATTGAAATTTTATTTATTTCAGTACAATTTTATATTTTAGTAATTGAGAACTATGCATGGAAACAATAATGTTAACTTACTTATGAGCTAAAGTACAAAAGCTGAATATTTAAATATTGATAAACTTAAGTATTATACTAACTTGAACATTGTATCTTTACTGATTTTACATGGTTGTAAAATCAGGGAAAAGGCAAATAATTGTTACTAATCTAAAATTAAATCACTTGGATTCGTTCCGTGTTATCTATTTATTGGGAATACTACATGAAATATTTTGTAATGTAAGTCATAAAACTCTTTACCCTTGAAATCATCTCAAATCTCTAAGTGTCTCACTTTTCTGTTTATTTTATTACTTAGCAACCTACACTATTGTTTGAGGTAACAGTTAATGTTTTTGATTTGAGTTATAGTTTTAGTGAGGAAAACTCTGAGCCAACATGGTTAATGAAATAAAACACAAAAAAATCAATTTTCTTTTCATCAAGGAGTGTAACATTTTATGTGCAATAAACATATTCCTGGAGTTTTCACCTACTGACAAAACACTATTTTATCAATTAAAATTTTTCATTTACCAAAAGATAGAAAAAAATGAAGAAAATAAAGAAGTGAACAAGAGCCAGATATATCACAGTAAAAAGCTGACTATATTTTTCAAAGTTTTGAAGATAATATTAGAAGCAGAAAACACCAGTTTGACACATATATACTAAAGAATAACTGCTGTTGGTCTAAGCAGTAAGTCAGATAAACAACAATTCGAAAGCCATATCCTTTGTAAGATACATATTATTCCCTGAAGTATGGAAACAAAGCAGGAATTGTTCAAACTACTGGTGGAAAATGATAAAAAAGAAATAAATGAAAAGGAAATTTACCATTTACCTGACAAGAAATAACAATTGAAAGTTAATGGAATGACATGCATTTGATTATTTCCTTTTTAGTTTCTGACAGGTTAAAAGTTTCTATTCTTTCAACTGTTTCTACAAATTGTGTTTGAAAAAATCCATGATTAGTATGTGACATCAGCAAGATGGTGTACTAGAAAGCTCCAGGTCCTCATTCTTTCATGGAAATATCAAATCTACATCAAAAGACTAAAGTAATTTACAGGAACTCTGTAAACTGATCAAAGATCTACAGTAACAAAGCAGTTAATTAAGAAAAAGTCACATTAAAATCAGTAAGGAATATGGTCATGTTCTTACCAACATTTGCATCATCCCTACACTGGTGCAGTACAGTAGAGAGGAAGCAGCCCAATTTCCATTTCCAACCACTGGAAAAAGAACCAGAATGGAAGTTGTTTGCAAAACTATCGACTGCTTGAGTAACTATTTTCAGCCTTGCCTGATTGTAGCTCAGATGAGGAACAGCACCACATTTTGTATCTCAGTGTATAAACTCTGAAAGGCATGTGAAAATTCAGGGGGCTGCAGACCTGCAGATACCTAGTAGCAAGAGATTACAGGTAGAAAAATACAACAGTACATCTAAGGCTCCCACAAAGCTAAGATAAAAACATTTGGGAAATAAAGATACTTAAAAGCAGATAGAGGAAATTGAAGAAAAAAAGAAAAAGAAAGAAAACACATAGACCTACACAAGACACATGCACAGAAATGGTTGAGACTTTTGTGTTGATCCCACTCTGGACATATCCCAAATCTCAGAGACTATCTGAGACTTAAAGGTCTTAAAGGTCTTGTATGAGTCTTGAAGATCTTCCACAAAAGTCTAAAAAGACTGGAAGAGATTTTGTTAATTCCCAATTTCAACAAAGGATAAAAAAAAAGCATGGAAGGGGCATATGGCAAAATACATCTCCAAAAACTACCTGTGAAAAACCACATACATTGGAATAAACAAAGGAAAAAGAAATCATGAAAATGATATATGAACAAAATGAGTACACCAACAAAGAGAAATAATTTTAAATGACCCAAACTTAAATTCTATAGATAAGAAAATTGGTGCTTGAATTGAAAAATTTACAAAAGTGGTTCAACCCAAGACTTGAACAGCACAAAGAAAGAATTAGTAAAGTTGAAGACATTTGAAATGATCAACTCTGAGGAGTAAAAATAAAAGAGAAAAACAAACAGAGCTTAATGGAATTATTAGACACCATCAAATGTCCAAATATTTGCTTTACATACATCCCAGAATAACAGACAGAGAAAAAATCGGAAGAAGAAATGATGATAGAAAACCTTTCAAATCTAAGAGAATGCATAAATTTATAAATCCAAAAGATTTAACAAATTTCCAGTAGGTTAAAACAAAAGAGACACACAATTAAACTGCTCAAAGCCAAATATGAACAGAGTATTCTAACAGGAGTAAGAGAACAGTGACTCATCATATGCAAATTTATGAGTGAATCTCTCAGCAGACACCTTGTAGACCAGAAGGCAGTGGGATAATATGCGTAAAGTATCAAAAGAAATAAACCATCACCTGAAAATTCTATATCCAGCAAAAAAGTTATTCAAATATAAGGGAGAAATTAGGAAATTCTCAGACAAACAAAAATAAGGCAGTTCATTACCACCAGGCCTGCCCTAATGGAAAGGCCAAAGAGAATTCTTTGAGTTGAAAATAAAGGGTGCTAGAGAGTAACTTGGCATATGAAAACATAAAGTAGTCTATGAAAGTAAGTACACTAAGTCCTTTATGAAGAATAAATACATGGACAAATGAAAAAACAGAAGCCTTTGGGTCATCCTTGTATTTGCTATTTTCTATAGCATTTAACCTAACAACATAGTGTAACCATTAACAAATTAAGTCTTTGTTAACGGATGTATAATATATGAAGATATATTCTGTGACATTAATAACAAAGTATGATAGAAGGAATTCTAAAGGAGTAGGGTTTGTATACAATTTAAGTTGGAATTAATTTAAGACATATTTTAATAAGTATAGGGTATTCTGTGTGCAGCTATAGCACCCTGGCATCCAATCCCAGCTGATGTCAGAAGCTAAGCAGGCTCGGGCCTGGTTAGTCCTTGGCTGGGAGACTGCCTGGGAATACCAGGTGCTGCAGGGTAGGGAGAAGGACCCGACAGCCCGCTCCCAAAACAATCTGCCATTGAAAACACTACGAATGGCAGAGAAGCACTGACAATAGTGCTGAGTATAGCACAGTGTCTGAGAGTGTTTCATTCTGTTGTATGTAAGGTTGCTATGAGTTGGACACAACCTGATGGCACCCAACAACAATAACAACATAGAGTATTCTATTTAATCCCTATAATAACCACAAATAAAATATCTATAGAAAATGTACAAAAAGAAATGAAAAACCCATCAAAATTTGTCACCATAAAAATTCAACTAAGCACAAAGGAACGCAGTAGTAGAAATAATGGAACAAAAAAGATGTATGACATAGAAAAAATTACAGCTGTAAAATGTTTCCTTAGTAATAACTTTAGATATAAATGGATTATACACCCCAATTAAAATACAGAGATGGGTAAAATGGATACAATTTCTAAAAAATATATATGCCAATTCTACGTCATTTGCAACGGACTGAATTTACAGCTAAGAACTTGCATAGGTGACAGTGAAAAGGAAAAAGCATTCCATGGAAATAGTTAGAAGTACTTTAATTACAAATCAAAATGGAGCAGTGCTGGCTATACTAACATCAGAGTGGACAATTCACAAATTTTTATTAGAGGCAAAGAAGGACTTTATACAATGATGAAAAGGTCAATTTACCAAAAAGATATAAGAATTATCATCATATATGCACGATACACCAGAGCTAATAAATATATGAAGCAGAATTGAAAGGAGAAACAGTAAGTTCTGCAATGAGAAGACTTCAGTGCCTCACTTTCAAATTAAATAGAATAAGCAGACAAAAGATCAATAAGGATATTGAAGACTACGCCAATTGGGCATAGGCAAAATACTCAACAATAGCTGAATACATGTTTGTTAAGTGCACATGGAGCACTATCCAAGATACAACAACAGAGAAAACCCCGGAACTAGGTACCTATACTGGAGAATTCTCCAGAATATTTTAAGAATTAACATCAATCTTTCTCAAACTCTTCCAAAAATCTAAAGACGATGGAATATTTCCAAATGCATTCTACATGGTCATGATAGTAGTACTTCAGCACTCGACCACAATCCATCCTGGAAGGTTGGTTGAGTCCTGATCAGTTTGAGTGAGAAGCGCTCTTTTTCCCCATAAGAAGTAATGTAACTGTATTTATTAGCTCTGGTACCATACTGAATGGCTAATTCAGACACAAATATGCCACTCACATATTTACAATGTTCTTTTTTAATTCAATTGTTCTTACCATTTTCCTCTTTCCTTCACTTTTAGCACTAGAAAGTTTCTTGGGTGTCATGATGAAAATATGGTACAGGTATGTACATATATTTAAGAAAAAAAACATGAGTTCATGAACACAGCATCAGGATGGGTCTTTACTTCTTGAAATCAATTCACAAAGTGATGCTTTCCCCTTTGTTTCACCCAGAAAAGTCATGGGTAAGTATGGTGTCTAATACCAATTTCTGCAAGGTGGTCAAGTGCTGAGCAAGTAGTCAAACACTGAACCATAATTTTCTTGAAAATACTGGTCAAAGACCAAAATGTTTGACCAGTGAGCAGTTTGAGCATCAAGGTACCATTGTACTTTGATACCAAATCCAGACAAAGATATTAAAAAAATTAAAGCCCGATATCCCTTATGAAATTTGATATAAAAATCATTTAGCATACAAAAAAGATTATTCATCATGACCAAGTGGGATTTATACCACAGATGCAAGGCTGGTTTAACATACGGAAATCAATTAACGTAATCCATCATATCAAGAAACTAACAAACAAAAACCACATGATCATCTCAATTGATGCTGAAAAGGCCTTTGATAAAGTGCAACACCTTTTCATGATAAAAACACTGGAAAA
>VMDO01041082.1:0-11460 GCA_007922755.1 Pedetes capensis
AAGGACATCATGTTTGGAAGAGTGGCAGGTCAACGGAAAAGAGGAAAACCCTCCACCAGATGGATTAACACAGTGTCTGCAACAATGGGCTTAAACATAAATAAGATGGTTTGCCTGGCACAGAATCGGCAAGTGTTTGGATCTGCTGTACATAGGGTCGCTATGAGTCGGACTCGACTCGACGGCACCTAACAACAACTCCATATACATTATTGCCATACTTTGGTATAATTGGTATTATTATTACTATTATTTCTGTACTAATAAAGCTGAACTGTTTATATTGAGGTTGACCTCTCCATGCTTGCTCCCTCCTTGTTGGCCCTCCTTCCCCTCCCATCTTCTCCCAACATTGCTTGCATTTGCTAGATCCCTCGCTCCTTCTTTCCACTCCTTAAATTGTCCCTTTTATGTTAAGTTTACATGAGATTTTTATTATTTTCCCATTTTTTCCTTCTTTTAGTTTGGTTCAGCTCCTGCATATGAGTGAGAATATATGGTATTTCTCTTTGGGGGCTTGTGTTCATTCACTTAAGATAATTTTCCACAATTCCATCCATTTTGCTGCAAATGACATTTCAATTTTTTGATTGCTGAGTAGTATTCCATTGTGTATATGTACCATATGTTTTAATCCATTCTTCTGCTGATAAGCACTTTGGTTGATTCCATATCCTTGCTATTGTGAAAAATGCTGCATTGAACATGGAGATGCAGTTGTCTCTGTGGTATGATGACTCATCACCCTTTTGGTATAGTCCCAATAGTTGTATAACTGGGTCATATGGTAGATATATACTTAGTTTTTTTAGGTCTCACCATATTGATTTCCACAGTAGTTGAACCAACTTAAAACTCCACCAGCAGTTTAAGAGGGTTCCTTTTTTCCACAACCATACTGATATTGGTTATTTGTTTCATAGAACTTGGCCATTCTTACTGGAGTAAGGTGGAATCTCAGAGTTGTTTTGATTTGCATTTCCTTAATGGCTAGGGATATTGAGCATTTTTTCATGTGTTTAATGGCTTCACAGGCCTCTTCATTTGAAAACTGTCTGTTCAGTTCCTTTGCCCATTTGTATATTGGGTTATTTGTTTTCTTGGGAATTGCTTTCTTGAGTTCTTTAAAAATCCTGAAAATTAGTCTTCTGTCCAATGTATAGGATACAAAGATTGTTTTTCCATTCAGTTGGGACTTCCTTGACTCTGTTAAATACTTCCTTTGCTGTACAATACCTTTTTGATTTCATGTCATCCCATTTATTTCTTCTTGTTGCAATTTCCTGGGCAATTGGAGTCCTATGAGGGAAATGCTTTCCTATGCCTTTATATTGGAACATATTGCCTAACTTTTCTTCAGTAATTTTAAAGTTTCTGCTTTTATGTTGAGGTCTTTTACCCATTTTGAGTTAACTGTCGTGTATATTGAGGGGTGCCCATCTGTCTTCATTTTTCTGCAAGTGGATATCCAAATTTCCCAGCACCATCTGTTGAAAATGGTATCCTCTCTCCAATTTGCATCCTTTGCTCCTTTGTGGAAAACCAGGTGGCTAGAGATGCATTCTTTGATCTCTGGGTCTTCTATTCAGTTCCATTGGTCTTCAGGTTTATTTTTTATGCCAATACAAAGATGTTTTTGATACTACAGCCTTGTAGTATAGTTTAAAGTCAGGGATAGTGATCCCACCTGCACTAATTTTGCAGCTTAAGAATGTTTTGGCTATGCGTGGTACTTTGTGTTTCCATATGAATTTTTGGATCATTTTTTTTCTATTTTTGTAAAGTCTGTCATTGTAATGTTAATGGAGATTTCATTAAATCTATAGATTGCTTTTAGTAGAATAGCCATTTTTACAATATTGACTCTCCTGATCCATGTGCAGGAGAGGTCTTTCTACATTTTAGTATCCTCTGCAATTTCTTTCTTTAATGTTTTGACGTTTTCCTTGTACAGATCTGCAAGATATTTGGTTAGATTGATTCCAAAGTATTTACTTTTTCAGTGGGCTACTGTAAAAAGAATTATAACTTTAATTTCCTTCTCTTCCTGCTCACAATTTGGTGTGAGGGAAAGCTACTGATTTTGGAGTGTTAATTTTGTGTCCTGACACTTTGCTAAAGGACATAATTACATCTAAAATTTTCTAGAGGAGATTTTGGAGTTCTTTAGGTAAAGTATCATGTCATCTGAAAATAAGGATAATTTGACCTCTTCTTTGCCTAACTATATCCCTTTGATTTCTTCTCTAGTCTAAGTTTCCTGTCTAGGACTTTAATCACAATGTTAAATGAGATAGGAGAAAGTAGACTTCCTTGTCTTAGTTCCAATCTTAGAGGAAATGGTTTCAGTTTTTCTCCATTTAATATGATGATGGCTGTATGTCTGTCATAAATAGCCTTAGGATGTTAAGGTGTTTTCCTGTTATGCCTACCTTCTCCAGGTATTTTATCATGAAAAGGTGTTGCCTTTTGTCAAAGGCATTTTCTGCATCAACTGAGATGATCATGTGATTTTTATTTGCAAGCCTCTTGATATATTGAATTACATTAATTGATTTTCATATGTTGAACCAGCCTTGCATCTGTGGAATAAATCCCACTTGGTCACGGTGAACTATTTTTTCATATGTTGCTCGGTTCTGTTTGTCAGGATTTTGTTGAGAATTGTTACATCTATGTTCATTAGGGAAATGAATCTATAGTTTTCTTTCTTAGATGTATCCTTCCACAGTTTAGGTATCAAGGTGATGGTAGTTTTTAGAATGTGTTTAGGAGTACTCCCTTGTTTTCCACTTTTTGAAATAATTTGAGGAAAACTGGTATTAATTCTCCTTTGAAAGCTTGGTAGAATTCTGCTATGAACCCATCAGGTACTGGGCTCTTATTTGTTGAGAGACTTTTTATTACCTTTTCTATTTCAGCATATGTAGTGGGTTTGTTTAGGTCACTTGTGTCCTCTGGGGTTAATTGTGGTAAATCAAATGTGTTAATAAATTTATCAATTTGTTCTGTACTTTCATATTTTGGAGAATACAATTTGTCAAAATATTCCTTTATTATTTTCTGTATTTCATTGGAATCAGTGGTTATGGTCCATTTTTCATCTCTAATTTTCACAATTTTGGCCTTTTCTTTTTTTCTTTTTGATGAGATTGGCCAGGAGCACATCTATTTTATTAATCTTTCCAAAGAACCAGCTACAAGTCTCATTAATTCTTTGAATTATCCTTTTAGATTCTAATTGAGATATCTCTGCCTTGATCTTGATGATTTCTGCCTAAGTACTCCTTTTGAGATTGATTTGTTGTTGAATTTCTAGTGTCTTGAAATGTGTCATTAGGTCATTTATTAGGCTTATCCATATCTCATTGATGAAGATACTCAGTGCAATGAACTTCCCTCTTAGAACAGCTTTTGCTGTATCCTATATGTTTTGGTATGATGTATTTTCCTCCTCATTTGATTGGAGGAATTTTTTAATTACTGCTTTCATTTCTTCAAAATCCCATTGATCATTAAGGAATGTATTATTTAGTCTCCATAAATTTGTAAACTTTCTGGTGTTTTTCATGTTTTATGTTCCAATTTTATTGTAATGTGGTCTGACAAGGTACAGGGTATGATTTCCACTTTTTGCATTTATTAAGGCTATTTTTGCATACTAAAATGTGATCTGAGTGAACATTCTATGTGGTGCTGAGGAGAACGTGTATTCCTCATCAGATGGAGGGAATATTCCATAGATATATGTGAGTCCCAGTTGGTCTAAGGTAATTATGGGAGATTTCAATACCCTACATTCTCCAAGAGACAGGTCATGAAAACAAAACAACACCAAAAAAAATCATCAGAGAAATGATGAACTTAAATTGCACCATTCACCAACTGGAACTTACAGACACCTTCAGAATATTCTATCCATTTGAGGCAGAACAAACATTTTCTCAGCACCACATGAAATTTTTCTAAGATAAACCACAGTTTAGTACTAAAAAATAGCCTGCACAAGTACAAAAAAGTAGAAATCATCCCCTTACCTTATCATGTCACAATGGAATAAATTAGAACTCAAAAACAAGAAAAATTGCAGAAATTTTACAAATTCATAGAGCCTAAATAATACACTGCTGAATGATCAACAGATTATCACAGAAACTGAAGCAGTAATTTAAAAATTCCTGCAATCAAATGAGAATGAGCACATATCCTAGCAAAATTTATGTGATACAGTAAAAGCAGTTCTAAGAAGGAAAGTCATAGCAGTGAGCCCCATCATGAATGAATTAGAGAAGACTAAAGTAAATAACTTAACAGCATATCCCAAAGCATTAGAAGATCAACAACACCCAATCTCAAAAGGAACACTCAGACAGAAATTATCAAGGTCAAGACAGATATCTCAATTAGAATATAAGAATATAATTCAAAGAAATAATGAGACTAAGAGCTAGTTCTTTGAAAAGATTAATAAAATAGATGACCCCCTAGACAATCTTACCAAAAGAAAGAAAGGAAAGGCCAAAATTGAAGAAAACAGATATGGGAAAGGAATCATAACCACTGTTACCAATGAAATCCAGATAATTATCAGGGAATATTTAGAGATATTTAACTCTCAGACAAATAAAAATACAGAAGAAATGGATAAATCTATTAAAACATAGAATTTACCAAAATTAAGCCTAGAGGATATGAGCAATCTAAACAGATCCATTACATACACCGAAATAGAGAAGGTAATAAGAAGCCACCCAACAAAGACTTCAGGCTCAGATGGCTTCATAGCAGAATTCTATCAAACCTTCAAAGAATTAATGCCTATACTCTACATAATATTTCAAAAAGTAGGAAAGGAAGCGCACTCCCAAACTCATTCTATGAAACCGTCATCACTCTGATACCTACCTAAACCAGGCTAGGACACATAAAAAAGGAAAACTATAGACCAATTTCTCTGATGAACATAGATGCAAAAATTCTCAAAAAATTCTGACAAACTGAATTCAGTAACACATAAAAAATTACACATCTTGATGAAGTGGCCTTCATTCCACAGATGCAATGCTGGTTCAAAATAGGAAAATCAATCAATGTATTTCTTCATATCAAGAGATGTACAAACAGAAATGACATGATCATCTCGTTTGCTGAAAAGGCCCTTGATAAAATGCAGCACTCTTTCTTGATAAAAACCTTGGACAAGATGGGAAAAAATTGAAACCATTTCTTTTTTCTTTTTTTCTTTTTATTTTTGTGGTACTGGGATTTGAACTCAGGGCCTTGTGCTTGCATGCTATGCAAATGCTGTACCACTGATCTGCACTCTCAGCCCATTTTATTTTTTTACTTTTTGAGACAGTGTCTCGTTAAGTTATGCAGACTGCCTCTGGTCTTGAAATTGTGGTAATCCTACCTCTGTCCCCCAAGCTGCTGGGATTACAGGCATGTGCCACCAATCCTGGATTGAAACCATTTCTTCTAAGATCAGGAATAAGACAAAGATGTCTACCTTCTCCTATCTTATTCAATATTGTGATCAAAGTCCTAACCAGAGCAATCAGGAAAAAGAAAGAAATCAAAGGGATACACATAGGCAAAGAAGAGGTCAAATTATCCTTATCCCAGGATGACATGATCCTTTATGTAGAGGGCCCCAAAAATTCCTCTAGAAAACTTTTAGACCTAATTAACTTAATCAAAGTGACAGGATACAAAATTAACACTCAAAACTCACTAGCCTTCCTTTACACCAGGAATAGAAAGAAATTAAGGCAAAAATTCACTTCATGATATCCCACCAAAAACTTTAATTCATAGGAATCAATCTAATCAAAGACTCTGAAAATCTCTATAAAGAAAATTTCAAAATATTAAGGCAGAAAATGACAGAGGATAATGGAAGTTGGAAGAATCTCTACTGCTCATGGATTGGGAGAATCAATATTGTAAAAATGGCTATTCCACCAAAATTAATTTACATATCTAATACAATTCTCAATAAAATTCCAATCACAAACTTTTCATAAATAGAAAAAAATTCCAAAAGTTCATATGGTAACTCCTAAGACCATATAGAGTCAAAACAATCTTAAGCTGCAAAATCAGTGAGGTGGGCTCATAATCTGACTTTAAACAATACTACTTGGTTATAGTACCAAAAACTTCACGGTACTGGCACAAAAATAGGACTGAAGAACAGTGGAATAGAATTGAAGCACCAGAGATACACCCACACATCAAAAGCCACATGTTCTTTGTGAAAGGGGCTAAGCAGGAAAGTTGGGGAAAGATAGACTCTTCAACAAATGGTGCTGGGAAACTTGGATTTCCCCCTGGACAAAAATGAAAACAGACTTGTATCTCTTGATTTTCATGAGAATCAACTCAAAATGGAACCAGAAATTTTAAACCTAGTAGAAGAAAAGATAGGAAATAGGCTCTAATATATGGACATAGGAAAACATTTCCTTAATATTACTCCAATTGCACAGAAAATCAGACCAAGAATAGACAAATGGGATTACATGAAACTAAAACCCTTCTCTACAGCAAAGGAAACAATCAACAGAGTTAAGGAACAGCCTATTGAATGGAAGAAAATCTTTGCATCCTACACATCTGACAGAGAACTAATTTCTAGAATTTACAAAGAACTTATGAAAGCAAATCCCAAGACAACAAATAATCCAATACGCAAGTGGGTAAAGGAATTGAACACACAATTTTCAAATGAAGAAGTTCATAAAGCTATCAACCACATGAAAAAATGCTCAATATCTCTAGCCATTAGGAAAGTGCAAATCAAAACACCACTGAGATTCCACCTAACACCAGTAAGAATGGCCATGATCAACAAATCAAAGAATAAAAAATGCTGACAAAATTGTGGAGAAAAAGGAACCCTCTTACACTGTTAGTGGGACTGTAATTTGGCTCAACCACTTTTGAAATCAATGTGAAGATACCTCAGAAAACTAAAAATAGAACTGTCTTACAACCCAGCTATACCACTACAGGGATTATACCAAAAGGGAGACAAGGCACCATACCATTGAGACACCTGCATCTCCATATTCAATGTATCACTCTTCACAATAGCAAGGATATGGAACCAAACAAGGTGCACATCAACAGAAGAATGAATTTTAAAAATTATGGTACATATACACAATGGAATACTACTGAGCAATAAAAATTTGAAATAATGTCATTTACAGCAAATTGGATAAAACTGGAAAACATCATCTTAAGAGAATGAACAGAAGCTCAGAAAGAGAAATGCCATATGTTATCACTCATATGTAGGAATTGAATCCTGTTTAAAGGGAGAAAAATCCTAAACATAAGTTGATATATAAAAAAATACCACTAAACTTAATAGGTAAGGGACAATATAAAGAGTAGAATGAAGGAAAGAGGGCAATAGCAAAGGGAAACAAGGGCTGTGGAAGGTAGGATGAGGAGGGAAAGAGGATAATATTAATTTAAAAGAGGCAACTTCATGAGTACATTGGAAAAATAGGGAAATATAACCAAAATGTGCATTTGACTTTTACTACGTTAGTCAAAAGGTTTCATAAACCTTGAAAGTTGATGAAAGTGTAAACAAAAGTGATTTAATGGTTGTGTAATGCAAAAAGCCAATGCTACATTACTGTGTACCCCACCATCATTTACCAATAAAGTGAGAAAAAAAAGAATCACGTGTGAGTTAGATCATGAGAGTTCTCTTGAGCACTCTCATGTCAGTCCAATCTTTCCACTATTCTAATCCACACTTGATTTTATATCCCTCTAACATTATTGAAAATTTGATGTTTAGAATTAAGAATATATGTTAATCATACTTGACTATATTGGCCATGACAATATGTAATAGAATAGTTGATAGAGAGCAACTATTCACTAATATTTAACAGTCTACTCTGTAAAAACACCCAACTGTTCATTGAATGATTTATTCTATATTCTATTGCAGTATAGACATTTAATCATTGATCATTTATTAAACATTTATTTAGTATTGTTCATTTTCAGGCATTCCTCAAGGTACTGATGATATAGTCAAAATTATACTATGATACAATTTCTATCATCATGGATCTCATATTTCAAAGCTGTAGGATTGGGAGAAGGACCCGGCAACCCACTCCCAAAAATCAATCTGCTATTGAAAGCCCTATGAATAGTAGAGAAGTACTGACAATAGTGTTTCACCTGTTGTACACAGGGTCGCTATGAGTCAGACACTGACTTGACGGCACCTAACAACAACAACAACAACAACAACAACCATTTCTATCATCATGGTTCTTATACTTCAATGAGCAGAGATAACAAATAAATACACATATAAAAATCCTTATGTAGATTCAACACAAATGAGGATATACTATCTTGATAAAGATGGAATTTGAAAGTACAGTGGAAGCATGTATTATTTAAGACATAGTTCTGAATGAAATGGTTTAGCATTTCAATAAAAATCCCTTCTCTCACAACTTTCTCCAAAAACAATTTTTATTCAGGTATTTATTCAACAAATATTATTTGAGCACATTATAAGTGTCAGACAGCATTATTGGTACTGAGAATAAAGCAATGAGCAAAATAAAGTTTTCTATTCTCATAGACCTTACTGTTTAATACAGGGAATGAGTGACAATAAACAAGTTAAATAATTCAAATACCATAGTATATAGTTGACCCATTAGTGCATGTTCATGAAAACAAAAAGCAAACTAGATATCTCAACAGAAGGAATTTAATTAAAAAACTGGTTAAATGTGTTGGATGGTTGAGAATAATACAAAAAGAATAGTTGTTGTTGTTGTTAGGTGCCGTTGAGTAGGTATCTGACTCATAGTGACCCTCATAGGGTTTTCAATTGCTGAGTGTTTCGGGATTGCCTTGGGAGTGGATTGCCAGGTCTTTCTCCCATTTTTGAGGTGCTGGGAATTGAACTCAGGACCTCAGAGACTGCAGAGCAGCACTCTACCAACTGAGCTAAATCCCAGCCCCACAAAAAGAATAGGGAAGTAATAAGAAGATAAGTAGAGAAAGCAGATGTCAGTCCTAAGGCTGATGGAATAGATGAAAATATTTAGAGGTATCAGAACAAAGGAGCTCAAAAAGAGTCCACACACAATTGGGACATAGAATTCTGGAGAAGGGAACAGTGCTTACATGATGCCGTGATTTCAGAAGTTCAGATAAAAGTTCTAACTGAAGAGTTAGATTTTAGATTGCATGAATGAAGCTCCACTTGGCTCAGCCAAGAAGATTCTCAAGGATCTTTGAGTAGAGGGTGTTGACCACATATTGGTCCTATATCACATAGTTCTGAGTAGAGGTTCTTCACATCAGTGATTGAGATATTTATGGAGAAGGTGTTATGAAAATTTTCTTGAAATCTCTGAGTTGAGGAAACAAGTGTGGTCCTGGGATTTCCAAACAGATATGCAGACTATAATCCTATTGAAATCAGGGAGAAAAAATGATTGCCCAAATGATACTGAAAGAAACAACAGGCAAACAGAAGGGAGCAAATCATTCTCCTCTCTTCGTGCCTTGAAATTCTCTTCTAGTACTCCCATTATTAGAAATCAAACAAAGAAACAAACTTAAAGCCACCTGACAAAGACAGACACACAGTTTTCAGCACCTGAGTACCAGCATTACAAAACAGCATATGCAAAGGTAGTTTGGTAACAAAAAAATATGATTGAATAACCATAATACAGGTTGTTGTTGTTGTTAGGTGCCGTCGAGTCGGTATCCAACTTATAGCGACCCTCTGCACAACAGGGGAAACACTATTGTCAGTGATTCTCTGCGGTTTACAGGGTTTTCAATGGCAGACTGATTTTTGGGAGGGGGTTGCCAGGTCCTTCTCCCAAGCCTACAGCTTCTGGTGTTCCCAGGTGGTCTCCCATCCAGGTACTAACCAGGCCCGGCCCTGCTTAGCCTCTGAGATCTGACGGGATCGGATGCCACAGGGCTACTACTGCAGGCGATAATACAGGTAGCATGTCCTTAATTCAAAAATCCAAATTCAAAAATGTTGAGTGCTCACATGAAACTAAAAGTGGAAAATCCTACATCTAATCTCCTGGGACCAGTCATAAGCAAAACATGAACAAGGAGTGGGAGAGCAAGATGGAGATGGATTGAAATCTTCCAGTGATGATGTTCCCAGATTCACCAACTGGTATAAATTTTCATGTACCAAACCATCCTCACAAGAGCTAAGGGAGCTTAGTGAGATATCATAGTGCAATGTTTCAGTGTAACAACAACAAAAGATGAATTGAAGAAGATCAGAAAAAAAGAGTTGCCCATCTCACCCCTCTCCTGACTCTAAGTAGAGGAGAAAATAAAGGGATTCTTCTTTCTTGGGGGAGGGACACGGTATTTGGCATGGGCCTTAGACTTGAAACTGAGTGTCAGGCACATCATAGAGAAACCCAGTGCCAGACAATATTTAAACTCTATTCTTAGGCCAATACTTCTATACTCAGTTGCTGGAATTGCATTAGTAAAATGGCAAAAATGATGTCTCCACTACCACTCCCTCAAACTCAGGCAGTACAGCAGGAATAATACTCCATCCACTGGGGAGCATAGCATGAAAGCTAATAGAGGACTTTGTCTTGGAACTCAGTGCAAGGACTTCCACAATGAGACTCAGCATCAGTCAGAAAACAAAGAGCACTATATCCAGGTCAAAGCATGTATACAGATCCTCTCTATGTTCCCTGGTATCAGAGACACTTGCATACCAGTGTAATACACTTGAGGCTTGCTCTGTCATGTGACAGCCATAGAGTGGGTCAGAGGCACACTTCTCATTCCCTATACTCTACAGGAGCCTGTCGCTGTGGTATTCATATGTGACTCAACTTACCATCATCTTTGGTGGCCAAGGGACTGTTTATACCATCTGTTCCCAAACTTTGGGTATCACATCTATGCCCAGACCAGCACTCAGACATAGCCTCCATTCCTGCTCCAGCAAAAGACAGAGAACCTGTGTTCTTGTGGGATGAACTATTCTTTCCAAAAGCAGCAATAACACCTGCAGTGTGGTCTTTCATTTTTACCTGCTGCTATATCTGTAGGATTTAGATGTGGCATAGCTTATCATCAGCCATATTCACCAAAGTGCCTTTATGAGCACTGATTGAATATCAGGAAACAGGGCATGCAGCAAGACATCACTCATTGGGGATAAGACAGGATAGTAAGGACAGGACATTGACTTGGAATTAAATATGTGTTGGTGAAATTTAACATGGAGAAGAAACTGATGGCACAAAATCTTCTGCCTGCCTGTGGATGGGAGCCTCTAGAATGGTCCTCAGGCCAGATGGAGATACTCTGCCCCATTGTATGTGTCATCTTTTCTGGCCAATATTTCCTGTGGATGATTGAAGTTGCTGGGGCAACAACTCCAAATAT
>VMDO01041083.1:0-11460 GCA_007922755.1 Pedetes capensis
TGTATTACATTTGTTTAACTCTCTAGGGCTACATTTTTCCAATAATGTGCATGGATAGTTCTATTATCATCTAAGGCAGTTGAACATTAATGAATCACTCAGCATAAGAAGAATAATGTTCCATATCTTTCTGTAGTTTCTAGGAATTCATCTAACAGTAACTGGATAAGTATAAAAGAATATTCACTGAATAGTAATTATTATTTTTGACCAGGATTGCTGTATGTATTAATGTGTACAAAATAAATTGAGGTTTTAAAATAGTTTGTCTAACTAAGAAATGTAAATTCTTATTGCAGTGTTTTCTTTGAATATGAACAATTAACACTGATATACTTTATTTTCTCTTTTTCAACTGCACTGTTTGCAAGTCAGATAAAAGGAGACAAAGTAAAATGTCAGGAAGTCAACAGAGTCAGTTTTCAATTAATGGACAGAGCATCTCAATTTACAAACTTCTGTAATATTGTATGCCTGCAGCCATACCATTGTAGCATCCCATCCGGTCAGACCTCTGGTGCTAAGCAGGGTTAGGCCTCCTTACTTTGGATGGGAGACTGCCTCAGAAGACCAGGTGCTGTAGGCTTGAGAGAAGAACCCAGCAACCCTCTCTCAAATAAAAATCAACCATTGAAAACCCTATGAATAGCAGAGAAGCACAATAGTGCTTTATACATACGCCTAGGGTTGCTATAAGTCAGACACCTACTCTATGGTACCTAACAACAACAACAAACTATTAAATAGGATCATTTTAGGAAATAATTATAATTGTAGCATGCCTTTGTTTATGACAATTTGTGATCATGAATTCTCCATATAATATGCACATAAACATGTTGTTTCAAGATAAATGGTATGTGACATTTCATTGGTCAAAGAATGGATTTTCATAATCTCTATTGTACCACTATGGCTTCCGATCTCTTCAGATGTTGGAAGCTAAGCAGAGTTGGGCCTGGTTAGTACTTGGATGGGAGACCGCCTGGGAATTGGTGAGTGCTGTAGGCTTGGGAGAAAGACCCAGCAACCCACTCCCCCAAAACAATCAGCCATTGAAAACCCTATGAATACCACAGAAGCACTGACAATAATGTTTCCTCTGTTGTACATAGAGTCTCTATGATTCCAACACCGACAAGATGGCACCTAACAATAATTGGGATAATTTGCCAGATATCTCATGATGATGATGATTTCTAACTAAAGTTTGGGGAAAAATAGTATTGAGAATGTATTTACACATCTTTTATGGTAGAAATATTTTAAACATGGCCTTCAAAGAGTTCCAGTTTTTTTGTACTCACATCTTTGTATAATCCCTTTCTTTTGAGTGACTGGAGGTAGTTATTTGCTTTTAACAAGTGAAATATGATAGAGATGACAGGATGTCACTTCCAGTTTCTGGCACTCTCTTGCTCTCTTACTTTATCAATTTGATGATGCCAGCTGTAATGTTATGAGATAACTTACCGGGAGGACTTAAGGCAGGTTTCAGCTAACATAAGCAAGTACCTGAGTCCTGCAGTCCAAAATCAGGAGAGAACTTGAATCTTGCCAATAAGCACATGAGTGGAGTTGGTAGGGAATTGTCCCCAAGGAGAATGAGATGACTATAGTCTTGGCCACCACTTACTGCAGCCTTGTGAGAGATCAGTGGTTAAAGGATGTAGTTAAATCATGCTCAGATAGTGACTCACACAAGGATGAGGTCATAGTTGTTTGTTGCTGTAAGCACTGAATTATGGAATAATTTGTTCTCGTGTAGCAATGAATAATATATTCCCACTTTACTGGTATTGTTCTAGCTACAAATAATATAAAGTAAATGAAATATAATTTGCTTTGTCCTATTCTGTTTTATTAAATGTTGCCACTGCTAATTAATATTTTATAGATTTTAATTGTGTAATGCTTGCAGAAAATATTTGTATTTATCACAATGATTCTACTTTCCTGCAGTACATTTGATCTTGAAGAGTATTGAAATGCAGAAATTCAAAAAGGTCCTGCCAAGGTTGGGGATTGAGTTCAGTGATAGAGGACTTGCTTAGCAAGGGCAAGGGATTGGGTTGGGTCGCCAATAATGGAAAAAAAAAAATTATCCCTATTTGTTTTCCTAAAATTTATTAAGATACTATCTATATGACAACAACCAATGACTCAAAGCATATGTATACATGCAATAAGTTTGAAGGTGAGGAGAAATTATTTATTTTATACCTGTAAACTCATTAATAGAGCTTGCACAATTATGAAAGTATATAATAATTTCAACATCATGCTTTGAGAAAACAGTAATTTGTACTATCTATATTTGCATTATTTACTATTAGTAATACTACAAAAGATTTTATTTTCAGAAATCACGGGTTGCATATGTGAATATAACCAAAACAAAACATATAAAATGCCTAAAAATAATAAGACATTGAATACATCTCATGTGCACAGAAACAAAATTAGTTTATTTAAAAATTTACAAATATCACCACTTTCTTTTGAAGATTTTATATGATGAAATGGTATTGATTAAATAAATATCATACTATAAAATATAGATGAGGTTTATGATTATTTTATTATACTTAAATGTCTCATTTGTTAGTCTAAGAGACAATCAATATCATTAAAATATTTATTGAAGTACAATAAAACCTATTTAAAAGTATATTCTACAGTACTATTTTATTTATACAGTTTATCTTAAACACACTATTAAAATAATAATTACATATACAGTTTAAATTTATAAAGTAGCTAATTTTTATATGAACAATAGTGCAAAAATCACTGAAAAGAAAAGAAAATAATTCCCTGTGAGACAGTTTCTATTTCATGTTTTTCAGTACTGGGAGTTTGAACCCAGGGCCTTGACCAAGCCTTAGCTCCAGTACCATTTTTATTTTTCAGATAGGATTTTTCTAAATTGTGCAAGCTGCCTGTGGCCTTGAACTCAGAATCCTTGTGTCTCAGCCTCCTGATTAGCTGGAATTACAGCTGTGCACCATATTGAAAACTTCAATAGTCTAACGTGAAGTAAAGAAGAAGTTGTCCTGATGTCTACATCCTAATACTCATAACTTCTCTTTGTGGTTACAGAAATACAATTTTATCTAAACTCATCTAGAGTGAATTAATAATATTTTTGAAGGAGAAAACTACTTTGAACAACTTATATCATTGGTTCATTAATGTAGGTATTCTTAACTCAAGTAATTTTCAACTTTAGAATTAACTAACTTTTAAAACATTGTCAGTAAATTTCTAAAATATTTGACACTTTGGGCTGAAGTTGGCTGAATTAAAATTCATCTTGAAGCACAGTTTGTAATAGCCCAATGTCTTTCTCATTAGGTATAATTCTGACTGCATTGCATGTTGACTTCAATCATAAAAGCTTGATTTCATATCCTTACTTTGCAGTAAAGCATTAAAAGTTCATAGCCGGGCACAGTGGCACACGCTTGTAATCCCAGTTGCTTTGGAGGCAGAGGCAGGAGGATCGTGAGTCTGAGACCAGAGGCAGTCTGCATAATTTAAGGAGACCCTGTCTCAAAAAGTAAAAACAATGGGCTGGGAGTGCAGCTTAGTGGTCCAGCACTTGCAGGTGCAAGGCCCTGGGTTCAACCCCTAGTACCGAAAAAAAAAAAAAAAAAAGAATCAAAAGTTCTAATATTGTACATTATCATATAAAATGTGAGCAAAAAGGGGGCACACAACCAGATAATATAGTTCTTTGCTTCTGAAATAATATTTATTTATATTAGTCTTTGGAAGATGGAAAAATGTCAGGTAAGTTTGTACAAAAACTAAAATAAGTTTTACAATGTGTTTGTGATTTCCCAAAATAATAAATAAATGTTTCCATTTTTTTGAATTTATGCAGAATTGAAAACTTCATATTGAGCAATGCTGTTTTGGGTGCCATAGAGCAAGATCTGACTCATAGTGACTCTATGTACAACAGAATGAAACACTACTCAACATTGTGCCTTGAGCATGATCTTTTTATGTTTGCTTCCAGCCTGGGGTTGGGGCTCATTTCCTGGCACTATATTTGACAGTGTTTCTCTGCTATTCATAGGGTTTTCAATGGCTATTTGTTTTGGGAGTGGATTGGCAGGTCCTTCTCCCTAGTCTATCTTAGTCTCAAGCTTAGCTGAAACTTGTCCACCAGGGGTGGCTCTGCTGGCATCAGAAATACCAATGGCATAGCTTCCAGCATCACAGCAACACGCAAGCCTCCACAGCACAAACTGAAAGATGTGGGGGACATTGAGCACAGAAATACTTTAAAAATATTGTCCTTATTGGATTATTTACTTGAAAGCAAGTATTATGTTGCAGAAATGAAACTAAATTGAAGATCTTTAACATCTCAAGTTAGATTTTGATCATATATTTTGTTATACCATTATCTCTTTTAATGGGATAATTTTTTTAGTATCTGACAAAATCACATATTGTCATGCTAAGCCTCAACTCTAACATTTACATTAATATTTCTAACTTTTCTTTTGGTCCTTGTTCCTAGTGGAGGGCTAGATATTAATTTAATTGATGTATCATTTGACTTTTTCCATATCATAAGTTAAAGTTTAAAATCCAAATGCTAAATGTCTCCCCAATAGACATTTCATTTTAGTTTGTAATTTATGAATGCCAATGGGCAGTAATTTCTTTATATATGTTAGGATACTTTATGATCATAAAAATTAATTCAGCTAGACATAATAGCCTTTCTCTAAAATTTATCTCATGAAAAATAAAATACGCCTCAATTCCTGTGTTTTCAAACCCATAGTTTTCTATTCATGAAATTCAGTATCAGTTTTATACCTCTTTTGTGATTATTCAGCTTTGCCATTTTTAGTGAGATAAAGTCACAGGTGACAGTAGGCAGAGAATGGATTTTATTAAAGTATGAATCTAAGGAAGGTATAAGTATATACAGAGTGTATAAAGTAAAGCTCATTTTCCCCCACCACATCTGCACCATGGAATATAGTTTCACAAATATTGTTAATATTAAATCATCCAGTTAATACTTTGCAGACACTGACCCTTTATTGCTGTACTTCTGCCCTAATATTAAAAAGAAATAATTTGTCCAAAGGCACTCACATTAAAGAAAATATGTTAAAGCATAAAATTAAAGCATGCTTCTGAAAAGGGCACATATATATGAGCAAGGTGGCCCATCCTACTGTGATTCTAGGATCATGCCTTCCTAGTTGTGTTTGTCACATGATTTCATAATATAAATCATATTTCTACCTGTTGAAATATTTTAATTGGTCCCTATCATTTTTAGGGCCTGCAGCCATAGCCCTGTGGCATCCGATCCCGTCAGATCTCGGAAGCTAAGCAGCGTCGGGCCTGGTTAGTACCTGAATGGGAGACCGCCTGGGAACACCAGAAGCTGTAGGCTTGGGAAAAGGACCTGGCATCCCCTTCCCAAAAATCAATCTGCCATTGAAAACCCTATGCACAGCACAGAAGCACTGACAATAGTGTTTCCCCTGTTGTACAGAGGGTCGCTATGAGTCGGATAACGACTTGAGGGCATCTAACAACAACAATAACAACAATTATCTTTAGGATTAAGTCTAACTATTTTAGCACTTTATAGGGCTCTAAGCCTTTTTCCATCTCACGAATCTCATCTGGGACTACTTCTTCCTCACCTCATATCAGAAGTCCCCAACCTTTTTGGCACTAGGAGTCAGTTTCATTGGGACAGTTTTCTCCAGACCAGGAAGTAGGATGGCTTCTGGATAATTCATGTGTATTACATTTAATGTGTAAATAGAAATGAAGCTTCACTAACTTTCCTGCTGCTCACATTGGTATAGGTCTGCAGGAAGAGAGTTGGAGACCCATGCTTTGGAGTCTCTGACTTTTCCGAGACCATTGAAAACAAAATTTCTTTCTTTTCCAAGATATATTTTATCTGATATTTTCTGAGCATTTTCCCCTCCCCTAATTCTACCTCCTTGCTTATTGTGGGTAATTCCTCTTTATTGTTCATGTTCAAGCATAGATGCTGCCTATTCAGAGAAGCAGAGAACATATTTACTATCTCACCAATATACAATGGTTTAGCACACTTCATTTGTCTTTCACAGTGTTACTAAGGAGTGTAACAGATATTACCTAAATTTATTCTGTGTCTTCTTTCTTTACATTTGTTGACAGTTATATCTGCCAAAAGATATCATTCTATATGTTATGTCCTCAATGTTAAAACTTGTATAAGTGAGCAAGTCAAAATTTCTGCTTTTAATTTTTCATTAGTCTCTTGATACCCATAGCAGAGGACAGATCCTGACCTCACATTTGAATTGCGAGGGGCATACATTTTTGAACAACAATAATATTTATGATTTCAAAGCTACACTTTTAAGTAATATGTATCAAACACCCAAATAAAAGTTTTACCTCTCAAAGGACATAATTAATATACTTGGAATCAAGGAAGGATGATAAAAGAGGAGTTTCTCCATATAACTTTTAGGGTGAATTGGAGATGACAGAGCTGGGGAGGCACTGGTGTGGGTCACATTGACCCTCACCCTCCCAGGGATAAATTCTGTAGATTGGGAGATGGGGAAAGCAATAGGACTGAGAGAGGGGATGTGAGGTTTAGCAATCAAAGGCAGAGACTTAGTAACACCATTTTCTGTATGCAACTCTGGGAAAATGCAACATCTTGGAATTCTTTGTATGGAATGATCAGAATAAAGGAGAAAAGGTATCAGAGTAAAACCTAGGAATTGAAGAAGTCAAATGGGTTATTGATTTCCTTCCATTTTGACTTCCTAAATATATCATGCCTCAGGCAAGTACAAAAAAATCAGTATAATATCCTACACTTTCCATTATAAGTCAGGTGCAGAGGTGGCCTGATTTTTTTTTTTTTTTAATGTGGTACTTGGGATTTGAACCACTGCCTTGCATATACTTTGCATGCTCCATAACAAGGGTGTACCCACAGCTCTTTTATTTTGATTTTTTAAAAAAAATTTGAGTCAGGTTCTTGTTAAGTTACACAGGCTGCCTCTGAACTTGCAATCCTCCTGCCTCTGCACTCCTGATCCTTTCAATAGGATCCCATGATTCAGAGAATCGTGGCTATATAACTTTCAGCATATAAATGGAAAAGAAAAAAAATGAACATTTCACATGCTCTATTGACACCTAACAGCAAGAATAACATCATTAATAGCTTCCCATGAATATGCTACAGGTTTTTTCCCAAACAAAAGAAGAGGAAAGTAAGAAAGTAAAGAAGAGAATTATGAAATGACTGATTCAGTAGTGACTGGCCAGCTTCAATTTTCTGATACAACAGAGAAATATTCTTGAAAAATAAAAGTCTAGTTATACTAAGACAATTTTATTTTGGACAACATGTCCCCAGGCCTTAAATACATAGATAATTGAATGCTTAGATTTACAAGTAGCTTACTAATATCCAAGTCCTCTAATGGACTATAAATTCTTATCTCCCTAGTAACCAGGACTCTGTGTATTATTTGTCACTACATCTCAAGAGCTCTTTTTCTTTTGACAGCGCTGTTCAGTATTTGTTGATAAAATGATTGAAAGTAAGAGTAAAGATGGAAGAGAGGGAAAAAGACAGAAAACAAATTTAAATTAAACAAGAATTCTCTAGAACTATTAAGATATGATTCAGGCTTTATTGTAAGTGACCTAACATCCTGGAATGCAAGTAATAACAATGACTGTGAGCAATGGTATTTAAATCCACTTGCTTTTTCTGTAGTTTAGGCTATTGGAGAAGAAATTATTGTACATCACATGAAGTTCTTGTGTGTATGTCTTAATGACAACTTTTAACAGAGTCAATGAATCTAGCAATACCTATTTTTTCCCTATGACTTCTCCATATCTCGAATGCCTTTATTCATCCTCAAAGACCTTGAAATGCTGTTAATTGCCAGGCTTGTGCATTACTATGATTATATAAGGAAGAAAAAATATTTTAATTTCTACAAAGCTGTTTACTATGTCATAAGAATGATCGATTGATTGTTTTACTGTCATTATTGATACAAAATTACCCTGAATATTTTAATCAAGTTTTATTAGAAGATGAAAAGTTGGATATTTTTACTTTCTATAATGAAAGATGCATCTTTTAAATTTAAAGGTGACTTTCCCCAAACTCCACAGTGAGAAAGACTGAAGATACATTCCTCAACTTCTTCATGGTCAATATTCTGTCATACATTAATTATAGTATTTAAATTAACATATTTTAAAAATAGTGATAGTCTTTACTGAGTACTAAAATTTTCCCTAACAATAATGAAGTTTACACCATTATATGGAGTGAAATCAGAGTTCCAAGCTATTGTTACTATCATTTCCTCAAGGAAGATTTCCTGACTCTCCATAAATGGTTCGTGTTCATCATCACTATTCTTCCCTTCCAGAGAATTTATCCAATTGTGATTCAATAATTGATTAATTACTTTTAATACCTTGTTCCTCTCTATAATGTACATTCCAGGAAACACCTCTCCTGTTTACACTTTCAAGCCTGTATTCCTCATGTTTTGCCAGAGTGTTCTATATAATTGATGTTAATTAAATATTTTTGAATAAAATTTTTTGAAATAATTGAATGAAAAACTCTGATCCTTTCAGTAGTGAAGATCTCATTTTTGAAAATGACAGAAAACAAACCTATAGGAGGTGTGGCCAACAGGAATTTCATTGGAAGGATCTTGGATATCAGGCATAGCAATGGCAGAAACAGAAAATATGGAAAACTAGAACCCAGTATTTCAAGGTGAGCAAACATTTTCTCTTCTATCCATTTTTGTTTTCTGAAAACTCTCTGTGCCAGCTTTATTCTCCTCTGTTTCACATTGACTTCCTCTACATGGCAGAAATGTGGACACCAATGCTCATGAATATAAAATCAGCTCAATTACCAGAAGAAAATCACAATTTTTCATTTGCTCAAATTTGAAAATACAATGTGAAGGCTCTTTCTAATCTTGAGCTCATTCTTAAACCATCAACCATGTCCTGGGTGTAAGGCTGAATAGCGTAATGCCTCTTGCAAGGTCTTGTCTGAATTGCATTTCATATATTTAATTTGATAACCACACTGGAGTAAATATACTTAATATATTGTTGTTGTTCTTAAGTGCTGTAGAATCAAATTCAACTCATAGCAACCCTTCAAGAGAGCTGCTGGGTCTTTCTCCCAAGCCTACAGCACCCAATATTCCAAGGAGGTCCCCCTTCCAAGTACTAACCTGATCCAACCCTGCTTAGCTTCTGAGATTTAACAAGATTGGATGCCTGAGTGGTAAAATTGTAGACAATTAATATACTTTCTAATATAAGTGACACTTAGGAGAGGTCCCTTAATGTGACTGAGGACAACTTGACGCTTCATTTAATGTTTTTCCTTATTATAAGGACCCAATTGCATAATAAGCTTCTAGTATTAGTTTTGAAAAGGCACTTTAGGGTCCAGTTGCCTCATCTAAAAAGTGGCCACACACTTAACTATAAAATGAAAAGTATAAGGTATTTGGGCTGGGATTTAACTCAGTTGGTAGAACGCTGTGCTGCAGTCTCTGAGGTCCCGAGTTCAATTCCCAGCACCGCAAAAAATGGGAAAAGGACCTGGCAATCCACTCCCAAGGCAATCCCGAAACAGTCAGCCATTGAAAACCATATGAGGGTCGTTATGAGTCAGATACTGACTCGAGGGCACCTAACAACAACAACAACAACATAAGGTATTTATGAAGTATTTTATAATCTTATGCTAGAAGTTGCTTCGAATGTTTACCTTCATTTGTTTCTATAGATATATTTTGGAGTATACTAGCCACTCATTGATATTCTAACTACAAAAATGATACTTATTTTTGGATATAATTATAACTATTAAGTTGATGGGGCTGGGATTTAGCTCAGTGGGTAGGGCACTGCACTGCAGTCTCTGAGGCCCCGAGTTCAATTCCCAGCACCGCAAAAATGGGAGCAGGACCTGGCAATCCACTCCCAAGGCAATCCCGAAGCACTCAGCCATTGAAAACCCTATGAGGGTTGCTATGAGTCGGATACCAACTCGACGGCACCTAACAACAACAACAACAACATTAAGTTGATGACTTTATCAAAACTTTTAAAGGCAGAACTATTACACAGTTGTACATTGTTTAAGCAGTTGATCTATTTGAATAAGTTCATCTTACGTGAGGTGTTTAGCTGGCTGAAATTTTTACCTTCAGGCAGAGAGACTAGAGACAACGTGGATCTAATGCATTTTAATAAACAATACACAGGCATTATTTGGCATAAGTCTTTCAGTTTCCATTCCACTGTGTTTCTAAATTATAGCAAATTTTGGCTTATCTAGGAAAAAATCAAATATAAATATTTTACAATAGTCATATAAGAAATAAGTTGGTTATGAAGGCAAAGCATAATTGAAAGTGTTTCCAAGATTTATTGGGTTCTTTGTTGAGTTTTTGTGGCATGTCCAATAAGGATTCATCTTCTCTTCCTGTAAGTTTCTATGATTGGACTTCATATAAATCAATCAATGCTAATTTATTTATATTACATAATTAATGAATAAAATATTAAATATAATTTAAGGTATTGGGCAATTTAAATCATGAATGAGAAGACTAATAACTTGTGCTTATGTAGTATATCAGTATTTTAGCTCAATCAGTTCCCAAGCATTCATTCAATATAGTAACCTGTAAAAATGTAATGGAAAAAATCTTTGAATCTGTCAATCAATCATACAGAGTTAGATATGCCACAGAAACATTTACTAAATAGAAGAGCACTTTTCATAGTTTTCATAGTATTTCATAGGTTTCATAGTGACATCAGAAATATTCTGGTAGTTATTATGCTATTACTAATACAATTAATGTAAACAATAGCAGCAATAATGGTGTAACAATAGCTCCAACATGATATGTTAGACAATAAGCAGGTTCAAACCCTTCACATATATTAACTTATTGAATCCTCATGAAAGTCCTTGGAGACACAATAGGTCTCCACTGTGCAGTTTAAATACATTTTCATCAGTTTGTACACTTGAAGCTCTTTAACAAATAGTGTTCAAGTATTGTCAATTAATTGCAAAGTTGCTTTGGTCAAGCATAAAAAATAGGTTGCTTAGAACAATAATTTTGAATTGTGTCGAATAACACTATATATTTAAATATATAAAATTTTGGTAGACCAACAAATATTTTCTTTTATGGATATATAAAATTAAACAAACATATAATGCATAACAGCTTCATTTATTAATATGAATAAAGTTTATCTAGCCATAATGTATAAGATTTTATGTACAAGATTTATGTACAAGATTTTAAAGCTTCTCAAGGTAAATTTTTTTCATAAATTAATTTTTAAACAACATTTCAATCC
>VMDO01041084.1:0-11453 GCA_007922755.1 Pedetes capensis
CCTCCTTCTCCACCTCCTTCTTTCCCGAAGGGTCTCACTCTGCTGCCCCAGCTGACCTAATGGGCTCAAGCTGTCCTCCCGCCTCAGCCTCCTGTGTGCTGGGAACACAGGTGTGTGCTATCACCCGTTTGCTTAGTTTCCTTAAAAAAAAAAAATGACAGCAGTATTCCCCGTAAGAATATCTTTTTTCCCTCCTGTTCTGTGTTGTCGTCTTCCCAGTCCTTTCCTTCATTTCCTGTGCTCTCTTTCGGGCTGCGGCTTTCCTCACCAGTGCAGAGGCCCTGGCTGCCTTTCTCTTCTGGGCAGGCGCTCTATCCCTGCCCTGCGCCTAGGGACAGAGGCGCAGGGCTCTGCACACCTAGGCTGCCTGCAGGTGGAACTGTGGCTGTTTCCCTGCCAAGCGGCTCCCCTGCTTTTACAAAGAACCACCTTCTCCTCTCCTGCAGCCGGCGGGGGCGGAGCACTGGGGCCGGGGCACCAGGGCCTGGGGTAGTAAGTCAGGTGCGGGTCTGACTTGGAAGCAGCCCAGATTAGAAAGGCCCACGAATTGTGGGCTCAGACTACGCGGTACCCATCTGTTTTCAACCCGGGTCTTTCTCACCCTCCCCAATGCGTGGTGAAAGCAACTCAGGGCGCTCAGGGCCACTTCACCAGGAGAGGCCTCTGGTGATCTGCAGGGGCAGGAGAGAGAAACCCATCTGCTGCCATGGGAGTGGGCAGCAGCCCTGGTCTCACTGCTTCCCGTGAAGGGTGTGAGGGAAGATCCCATTTTCAGCGCAGGCCTCATCACCACCTTCTGAGGGAGCCGGTGGCTCCCACCCCCAAGCCTTTGCCCTGGTTCTGGGGAACTGCTGGCTTTTCCTCGCTGATGGGCTGCATTCCTCCTTCCCCCATTTGCCTTGCGCCTACTTCCTCCGCTGCACTCTGTTGTTCTAAATGCCTCCACATCTTATCCAAGGTGAGTTTTGTGTATGGTCTTTTGTTCTATTTATTTAAGGGTGAGTTTTCAAGAGGAGCAGAAGACTGGAACCTCTCTGTTTGGCCTGAACTTAGAGAGCACACATGAATCTTAAACTGAAATTTTTGGCCTATGATCCAGCCATATCTATTCCAGATAAAATTTAGAATAAAGTCCAAAAGTTTCCTCTTCTTCCCCTCCCCTCCCCCTAAAAAATCACATTGGGTTATATTTTTGTTTTGTTTTTGAGTAGACTTAATTTTTTAAAGCCAGTTCTAAAAGTTTTCCAGAAAAATTGTGAAATGTGTCAGTGAGCTTTCTATTGTAACAAAATACCAGAGACAAGCAATTTAAAGGGAAGAAAGGTTTAGCTTGGATGGCAGTTTCAGAGGATTTAGTCCATGGTTACCTGGCCCCATCGCTTTGCACCTGTGGTGGCACATCATGGTAGTGCCAGTGTGGGGTGAGGGAGGCGGCTTACTTCATGGTGGCAGGAAGCAGAGAGTGAGAGGAGGGACCAGGTCTCAATATCCCCTCCAGGGGCACCCCACCACCACCATGACCTAACTTTCTCCCACTTAGCTCCACCTCTTAAAGGTCCACCACTTCCAAATAGCACCACGGGCTGATGACCAAGCCTTTAACATAAGAGCTTTAGGAGACAATTAAGATCCAAACAACAACAACAACAAAGCCTAAACAAGAAAACCCAACAGAAATCCCATGCCCCCCTCAGCCGGTTTACCCTGTTGTAATCATCTTGCATTAGTGTGATACATTGACAACAATTAGTGAAGCCATGTTGCTGCGTTATTATCAACAAAAGTGCATAGCTTCTTCCTCCATTTTTACCTAAAACTCTTTTTCTGTTCCGGGATCCCACCTGGATTCCACCTTACATTTGATACTCATGTCTCCTTAGGCTCCTTTTGGCTGGACAGGTTCTGAGACCCCCCCCCTCCCCGCTTCTGATGACCTCAGGTGTGCGAGGTTGTTGGGCGTTTTGCAGAGGGTACCCCGACCATCCTTCCTCTGGTATTTTCTTGTGGTTAGACTGGGCATGTAGGTGTACGGGAAGAAGCCACTGGGATTTGGATGGGTATGCCATGAAATTGATAGGCTTATTTGAAGAGAATTGCCCTTGCTGCATGGTTGAGTTTTCCTTCCAAGACAGGGTACATTTATTTCTCCATTGTATCCAAGTCTTTTATGACCTTCTGTGCAGTTTGATACACAGTTTGCTTCTTACAGTCTTCACATATTTCTTGTTAGTTTTATTTCTAGATTCTGTAAAGCTTTTGCTGCTGTTGTGAGTACAATTTTTTTCAACTGCATTATTTTTCTACATTATCCTTTTATTATACTGGAAAGCTATTGATTTCTATAAATTTATATTCTGAACAGATCTGCTACTAAATTCATACTTTGTTCCCATTGGTTCTGAGTCAATTCACTTGAACTTCTTGGAGAGATAGGAGTATCTCCTGAAAATAATTATTTTCCCTCTTCCCTTTGAATATTTGTGAATATTAGTTCATTTTCTCATGTCAGTTGGAAGTTCCAAAAAATGATGATTAGGAACAGAGATAGCAGGCATCCTCGCTACTAGCTCAGCTTTCCCCCTGTTTTCATGCTTGCTGTAGGTTTCTCATAACGTCTTTATAACATCTTAGAAATGTCCTTCTAGTCCTAGTTTGTTGTTGTTGTTAGGTGCCATCGAGTTGGTGTCCGACTCATAGAGACCCTGTGTACAACAGATGAAACACTATTGTCCGTGCTTCTCTGCTATTCATAGAGTTTTCAATGGCAGATTATTTTTGGGGAGTGGGTTGCTGGGTCCTTCTCCCAAGCCTGCAGCACCTGGTGTTCCCAGGCAGTCTCTCATCCAAGTACTAACGAGGACCAACCCTGCTTAGCTTCTGAGATCTGATGGGATCAGATGCCACACGGTTATGGCTGCAGGCAATCCTAGTTTAGTAGTTTATATGTATTAGGGATTAAAATTGGATTCTATCCAAGTCTTTTTTTGTATACATCTGTACCATCACCTATTTTTCTGCATTAACCTCTAAATGCAATAATTATTGTTTTTCAATGATTTGCGAAAATGTGGTATATCATGTTGTTGCTGTTAGGTGCCATCGAGTTGGTGTCCAACTCATAGTGACCCTATGTATAACAGGTGAAACACTATTGTCAGTGCTTCTCTGCTATTCATAGGGTTTTCAATGGCTGATTGATTTTTTTAGGAGTGGGTTGCTGGGTCCTTCTCCCATGCTTACAGTATCTGGTGTTCCCAGGCAGTCTCCTATCCAAGTACTAACTAGGTCCAACCCTGCTTAGCTTCCAAGACCTGACGGAATCAGATGCCACAGTGCTACGGCTGCAGGCATGGTACCTTATAGGCTTTGATAATGATTCAATCAGCTTTGAATTTCTGAAATAAAACATATCAAGATGAGTTCTTCTTTTAACGCTTTGCTGCATCAAGACTGCTAATATTATAGATTTCTTTGTGGGTAGGCCTTGTGGGTTTTGGAATCAAATCCATGTTGGTCTTGATCACTTTTTGTTTCCACTTGCAGTAATAGCCTGAGATTATTTTGTATATGCAGCATGCTCACGAAACTCAAGGAGCATCGCAGGAGAACTATTTAAAGTCTCCTTCTGCTTCCTGCATGAGCTCTACTTCCATAGGGGCTCTTTGGTCCTGTTATTGGATTTAGGCTACTGGCTCTCCTCATGTGTCCAGAGAGTTTGCACTGTCTCTCTCACTTCTGAGCAAAGGAGGAGACTGATAGCCAGCAGGAGCTGATGGGAGCGTTCTTGGCAATTGTGTGTGGGGGTCATGGTTGGATTTCCCCATTTGTACCTTGCCCTCTGAAGGTAGACAGTGATGTGGGAGTCTTAGGTGAGCTATACCCTGCAGCAGAGGGTGAAGGCTGGCAGGGAGGTTTCCTTAGGGTCCCTGGCCTAGGAGGCAGCCTGGCGGGTGGGAGCCCATCTTAGCACTAGTGGTTTTAGAGTGGGTAGGTGGCAAAGATACCATGGCTTACCATCCTGTTTGCACCAAATAAGACCCAGGAGTTGGAGTGAGCTAAGGCCAGCTGCTCTGTGCAGAGTTGCTGAGAAGTTGCCTCCTCACTTGAGTTATTATTCCTCACTAACTGAACTTCTAGCCTCGGCAAAGGGCTCTTTGCAGATCTGTGTCTACTTAGAACTGTGGCTAGTGCTGATGCACTGCAGGAGAAGGGAAGGAACTAGCAAGAGAGAGGATTTCATTGCTGTGCTGACCTCCATTGGCCAGGCTCAGACATTCAGGTAGTACTAGTTGGGGCAGAAAAGATGATATGTTGGCTCATGTGACAAAGGAGAAGGAGGAGGAGGAGGAGAGGGGAAGAGGAGGTAGAGGAAGGGAAGAGAAGGAGGAGGGAAGGAAGGAAGGAAAAGAAAGAAAGGAAAGAAAGAGAAAGAGAGAGAGAGAGAGAGAGAGAGAGAGAGAAAGAGAAAGAAAGAAAAAAAGAAAGAAAGAGAGAGAAAGAGAAAAGAAAAGCAATCCAAAGTAGGCTCCAGGCATGGCTAGATCCAGGTGTTGATATCACTAGGAATGTGTCTTTATCTATCTTCCCACTCAGGAAGAAAGAAAAGATATGGCCAGAAAGTTATGAGAGCCAGGGAGAACAAGATATCTTGGGAACCAAGAGAGCAGAGCTTTAATAAAAGGGAGTGGGCAGTAGGTTTTGCTGCAACAGGCAGGTTGAGTAACATGAGAGTTTAAAGATGTTCTCAGACTTGGTGATGGGGGGGTGACTAGTGTCCTTACCAGAGGTGTAGGAATTCAGTTTGGCAGGACTACAGCTATCTTGGTGGTACCCCACTCTTGCCCACTAGGTGACCCTGGCACACATTCCAGACCCTAGAGGACAAACAAAATTGTAAAACTGAGTGTTTTGTTCCAGCGTCTGCCATGACTGTTTCTTAACTGGCGTTTGATGTGTTGTAGTTTTTGAGAAAGACCCAGATACAGGCCATAGCTACCCTTTGTCTAGCTTGGTGCATAAAACTGCTTCCTCCTGCCTCAGAATGCAGGGACCCACTTGCTTTGATGCTGCACTCCCCCCCCATGTTTTTGTCCCTAAATCTCTAATCAATTGCACTCTGTGAAATCCTGGACTCGTCCGCCTCTTTCTCTGGCCCCTGGTTCTCATGCAGCCAGCTCTTGTCCACCAGGCTTTACCCAAATAGAGAAAGGTCAGTAGTAGGCTGGGGAGGACAGCGAATTAAAATGGGTTGAGAAAGAATGGGAGACAAGGAACGAGAGAAAGGAAGTATAGATCATCTTTTTTGAACTAATTGGATGAAGAGGTAGGAAGAGAAGTAGGTTACAGGTTTTTATCGATTCAAGGGTGGGAGGAAATCAGACCTGTTTCCACCCATGGGAATGGGGCCAACAAAGAAGGCAAGGTCAGTGGCAGAGGGAGCACTGGAGAGAGAGCCTACACTTCCATTTGGAGGTAGGGGTGGAGGTGGTGACACAGTTCTCCACAAGCAGTTGCTCCTCTGTTGGGGTCTCAATGTTTGCATCCTCCCTCCCCCAGTGTCACACCTTGAAACTTAATTCCTGATGTGCTGGTGTTAGGAGGTAGAGCCTCAGGAGGCAACTAGACCATGTGGGTGGGGCCCTCATGAAGAGATTAGTGCCTTTATATAAGAGGAATGTTTGTTTGCCCCCTTCTGTCAGTGAGGACCTGCACTGTAAACCAGAAAGTAAGCCCTCCTCAGAGGCCAAATCTGTGTGCGTTGACCTTGGGCTTGTCAACATCTTGAACTATGTTGTTGTTGTTAGATGCCGTTGAGTCGAGTCCGACTCATAGCAACCCTGTGTACAGCAGATCGAAACATTTCCCTATTCTGTGCCAGGCACACGATCTTATTTATATTTAAGCCCATTGTTGCAGACACTGTGTTAATCCACCTGGTGGAGGGTTTTCCTTTTTTTCACTGACCTGCCACTCTCCCAAACATGATGTCTTTCTCCAGGGATTGCTCTCTCCTAACTACATGTCCGAAATATGTAAGACACAGTCGAGCTATCCTTGCTTCCAAGGAGCACTCTGGTTGCACTTCTTCTAGGACAGATCTGTTGGTTCTTTTGGCAGTCCATGTATATTCAATTTTCGTCTCCAGCACCATAATTCAAAAGCATTAATTCTTTTCCTGTCCCCCTTGCTCAATGTCCAGCTTTCACAACCATAGGATATGACTGAAAATACCATGGCATGAGTCAGGCGCACCTTTGTCTTCAATGTGACATCTTTACTTTTCAATATCCTAAAGAGATTTTTTGCAACAGCTTTTCCCAGAGCAATTCATCTTTTGATTTCTTCACTGCTGCTTCCATGGGTGTTTATTATAAAGCCAAGCAAAGCAAAATCTTGGACAACCTCAATCTTTTCTCCATTTATTGTGAAGGTACATACTGGCCCAGACATAAGGATCTTTGTTTTGTTCATGTTTAGTCGCAACCCATATTGAAGGCTGGGATCTTTGATCTTCATCAGTAAATGTTTTAAATCTTCTTCACTTTCAGAAAGCAGAGTTGTGTCATCTGCATAACGCAGGTTGTTAATGAGTCTTCCCCCAATCCTGATGCTGCATTCTTCCTCATAAAGTCCAGCTTCTCAGATTATTTGCTCAGCATAGAAATTGAAGAGATAGGGTGAAAGTATACAGCCCTGATGCCCACCTTTCTCAACTTTAAACCAGGCTATGTTTCTTTGTTCTATTCAAACAACTGCCTCCTGGTTCACATGCAGACTCCTCATGAGTACAGTTAGGTGTTCTGGTATTCCCGTTTTCTGAAGTGTTATCCATAATTTGTTATGATCCACACAGTCAAATGCCTTTGTGTAGTCAATAAAACATAGATAGACATCTTTCTGATATTTTATGCTTTTGGCTTATATCCACCTGACATCAGCAATCATGTCCCTGGTTCTCTGCCCTGTTTTGAGTCCTGCTTGATTTTCCAGTAATTCCCTGTCTATATACTGCTGCAGCTGCTTTTGAATGATCTTTACTAAAATTTTGCTTGCATGTGATATTAATAATATTGTCTGATAATTTCCACATTCAGTTGGATCCCCTTTTTTGGGAATAGGCACAAATATGGATCTCTTCCAGTCAGTTGGCTAGGTAGCTGTTTTCCAAATCTGTTGGCATAAACATGTTAACACCTCCAGTGCTATATCTGTTTGTTGAAATATCTCTATTGGTACCCCATCAATTCCTGAAGGCTTGTGTTTTGCCAGTTCGTTCAAGGCAGCTTCCACTTCATCCTTCGACACCATTGGTTCCTCTTCATATGCAACCTGTTGGAATGGTTGGTCATCTACCAATTATCTTTTGTATAATGAGTCTGTATATTCCTTCCCTCTTCTTTTAATGTTTCCTGAATCATTTAATGTTTTCCCTATAGAATCCTTCACTACTGCCACTTCAGGCTTGAATTTTTTCTTCACTTCCTTAAGCTTGAGAAACACAGAGTGTGTTCTTCCCTTTTGGTTTTCTGCCTCCAGCTTTTGCACATGTCATTATAATATTTGTTTTTGTCTTCTTGAGCTGCCTTTTGAAATCTTCTGTTTAGATCCTTAACTTCATCATGTCTTCCTTTTACTTTAGCTGCTTGACATTCAAGAGCAAGTTCCAGCGTCCTTTTGACATGTAATTTGGCCTTTTCTTTTTTCCTTGTCTTTTAAATAACTTTTTGCTTCCTTCTTGAATGATATCTTTTATGTCATGCCACAACTTGTCTGGTCTCTTATTTGTGTTTAATGCATTAAATCTATTCTTGAGGTGGTCTCTGAACTCAGGTGGGATATATTCAACGTCACACCTTGGTCTCATATGATTGTTCTAATTTTCTTCAGCTTCAGTTTGAACCTGCATATGAGAAGTTGATGGTCTGATCCACAGTCAGCACCTGGTCTTGTTTTGACATTTGATATAGAACTTTTCCGTCGTCTCTTTCCATATATGTAATCAATTTGATTCCAGTGTGTTCCATCTGGTGAAGTCCGTGTGTATAGTCTCCATTTATGTTGTTGAAAAAATGTATTTATAATGAGAAAGTCATTGGTCTGACAAAATTCTATCATGTGATCTCTAGCTTCATTTCTGTCACCAAGACCATATTTTCCAACTACTGAGCCTCTGTTTCCAACCTTTGCATTCTAGTCACCAGTGATTATCAGTACGTCCTGATTGCATGTTTTGATCTATTTCAGATTGTAGAAGCTGGTAGAAATCTTCCCTTTCTTCATTTGTGGCCTTAGTGGTGGGTGCATAAATTTGCATAATAGTCATATTAACTGGCCTTCCCTGTAGACGTATGGATGTCATTCTATATCACTGACAACATTGTATTTCAGGACAGATGTTGAAATGTCTTTTTTGATGATGAATGCAACCCCATTTCTCTTTAGTTTATCATTCCCAGCATCGTAGACCATATGATTATCTGACTCAAAGTGACCCATGCTGGTCCATTTTAGCTCACTGATGCCTAGAATGTTAATGTTTATGCACTCTGTTTCTCTTTTAACAATCTCTAATATTCCTAGATTTATACTACATACATTCCATGTTCTAGTTATTAATGGATGTTTACAGTTGTTTCTTCTCATTTTGAGTCGTGCCACATCAGCAAATGGAGGTCTCTGAGGCTTTACTCCATTTCTGTCATCACGGTAGACTCTACTTTGAGGAGGCAACTCTTCCCCAGTAGTCTTTTGAGTGCCTTCCACCCTGGGGTGCTCATTCCAACCTGGGGCACTATATCTGACAGTGTTTCTTTGCTATCCACAGGGTTTTCAATGGCTAGTTGTTTCGGGAGTGGCTGCCAGTGCCTCCTCCCTAGTCTGTCTTAGTCTGGAAGCTCAGTTGAAACCTTTCATCCATGGGTGACCTTGCTGGTATCTGAGATACCAGTGGCATAGCTTTCAGCCTCATTGCAACACACAAGCCCCCAAGGTGTGGCAAAGTGACAGACATGGGGGGGCTTTGAACTATAAGAAACATATTTTTGTTCATAAGCCACCCTGCTTAGGGTATTTTGTTACGGCGGCCCCAGTAGACTAAGGAATCTGCTCTCCAGCACACTGGCTGAGCCTTTGGTACTTACCTGGCCCCTGTGCAGCCTTGACTGCCCTCAGCTTGGCTTCAGGAACTGAAGAAGAGGCGTGTGTCCTTGGGGGATCTCTGCGCACCCACCCTGTATTTGGGAGCTTCTCCCCACTTAGCAGGAGACCTTAAGTAAGCTGCTTTCAAGCTGCTATTCTATTCTATTCTTTTTTTTTTTTTTTTTTTCAGTAGTGGTTGAACCCAGGGCCTCGCACTTGCAGGTTTTGCAAGTGCAAGTGCTTTCCTGGATTTCCAGTAAGAGGTTGACCTCAGTGTTCTTAGACATCCTTTCTGTCCAGCCTCAGTTTTAAGTCAGACTCTGAGCAGCCCAGGGCAGATTGAGGAAGGTAGAAGAGAACAGAAACCCTAACAGAAATACAGAAATCACTGACTTCACAAACATCACTCTGCCTCCCTGGGGACACAGCTTTTCAACCTGCAGAACCAGGGCCCTCATGGTCTTCAAGGTCCCTTTCAGTTTTAAATGATTATTTAAGAAATAACATTTGACTTGACTTTTCTTAATTACAAAAAAAAATACCTATTCAATTAAAAAAGCCAAGGGCAAAATGTGAAAATAAAATGACTATGGTCTTGCCACCTGGAGACAAGATGTGTGCCCCGGTCCAGAGCTTGTCTCTGCCATCTGGTGGGCATGAAGTTGGTCTGGCACCAAGGCCACCTGCTAATGCCCCTCTCCCTCCACTGGCACTCATTCCTTCTTGGCTAGCAAAGAGCTGGTTCTGTGGAAGTATTCAACCTCCCCATGGCTATGGGCTCAGGGAAATTGCCTTCCACAGCGCAGCTCCAGGGATCTATTGGTCAAAGAGTACAGCCGACTTTCCTTCTTCTGTGATTGGCTTAGGCACAGACATGGCTACATCTCCGCCTAGAGAGATGCACGCGGATGACTTTGGCGGGATGTTTCCCTTGCTCTTAGGGACCCACAGAAGGTGGTGGTCCTCTTCTACCTGGCTCTGTGAGTGGGAGATTCAGGAGCTGCTACAGCCAACCATCAAGCAGGCAACCTAGGTTCACAGTCTTGGATAACAGTGAGCAACTGCAGTAGCCAACCCTGACCTTTGGCCTCCTGTGATTTGAAATATCCAACTGGTCTTATTGCTACAACTGCTTTTTGGCAGATGTTTTGTTATTTGTGGCTAAAAGCATTCTTCTTGTTGTTGTTGTTAGGTGCCATCGAGTGGGTGTCCGACTCATAGCAACCCTATGTACAACAGGTGAAGCACTGTTGTCAGTGCTCTGCTATTCATAGGGTTTTCAATGGTGGATTGGTTTTTGAGAGTGGGTTGCTGGGTCCTTCTCCTAAAAACATTGTTAGGGGCTGGGATTTAGCTCAGTTGATAGAGCACCACTCTGCAGTCTCTAAGGTCCCAAGTTCCATTCCCAGCACTGCAAAAATGGGAGAGGGACATGGCAATCCACTCACGAGGCAATCCCGAAATAGCCACTGAAAATCCTATGGTGGTCACTACGTGTCAAACATGATTCAAGGGCACCTAACAACAACAACAAAAGCATTCTCACTATTGCAAATAGTACCATGCTGCATGTGCCTTTTCATTCCACAATATACTGTGAGCATTTTTACAAGTCTGTTTTATGAATCATTTTTATAAGCACTTAAAAAAAACTCTAATAGGATTTTTAATGGCTGCTCCTAGTACAACAGGCTGTGCGCATTTAGGTGTTGCCAATCTTTGCCATTGTAAACGATGGGGTGATGATATCCTTGTGCACACATTTTTGTCTAGTCCTAGGGATATATATATATATATATATATTTTTTTTTTTTTCGGTACTGGGGGTTGAACCCAGGGCCTCGCACTTGCAGGTTTTGCAAGTGCTGGACCACTGAGCTGTACCCCTAACCCATTTTTTTACTTTTTGAGACAGAGTCTCACTAAATTACACAGACTGCCTCTGGTCTCGAACTTGCCATCCTTCTGCCTCCGCCTCCCGAGCCGCTGGGATTACAGGCATGTACCACTGTGCCCAGCTTGTCCTAGGGATAATTTTTGAGGAATAAAATAACTGGGCAAGTCATATGTGTATTATTAACGCTTTCCTTTAATTTCTCTCCGAAACTTTGCACCCATTTATAATGATAGCAGTAACATGAGTTGCTCATTCTTCCTGCCACGGTCACCAGCTTTCTTTGTTACATTCTATTGTTAAGCTTTTTTGTGGACATGTGACACATAAGAGAAAATTGCAGCGATCTTGTTTTATTCTCACAAACAGAACACCCCTGTATAACCAACGCCCGCATCAGGTAAGAGAACACTTCCAGTCC
>VMDO01041085.1:0-11462 GCA_007922755.1 Pedetes capensis
ACATGGTCTGGTGATTCTAAACCAAGGAAATAAAGGAGTCATCTCGGTGGGACCTGAGGTGTTTGTGATGGCACTGTTCCTGATTCACCAAAGGCAAATATTTATGACATGCTACAGCTATGACAGTATTTATGTATTTGGTGATGGTTAGGGGAGCTGGAGGTGATGTTGGATCTGCAACACAGAGTGCCTCCCCAAATAACACAGGAAGGAGGCCACTGAGATGACAGGTGTGTCCAATAGGACTTTCCTGGCTCTTAGCCTGGCCTTGATTTTGGTTAAATTCTCTGAGGAGAAGGAAAGGAGGAACAATTTAATTGAGTGATTAGTGGGATGTGCAATAGAGCAGTGGTCCCCAATCTTTTTGGCATCTGGAACTGGTCTTACAGAAGACAATTTTTCTACAGGGGCAGGATGATTTGGGGATGATTCAAGTGCATTATATTTATTGTTTAAAAACAGATGAAGCTCTTTTTGCTCACTTACCACTCCCACAGGAACACACAAATTGGTCTGGGGCTCAGGGATTGAGGATCCCTGTGGTAGACCACCTTTATCTGCTGCAGATGTTTAAGACCTGCAGTGGATACCTGAAACCATGGATAGCATTGAACCCTGTATGTACTGTGTTTTTCCTATATGCCCTACAGTGCTGGCAAATGGTACCAGAGTTCATGTGTTCTTCCTTGTTTGATGCACTGCAGCCTCTTTTGCATCACTACCTTTGTACTTTGGGGCCATTATTAAATAAAATAAAAGTTACTTGAACATAAGCACTATTACCCTGCAATAATTATCTGATCATTAAGTTGTTCACTAAGAGACCAATGGGAGGGTAACATATATAGCATGGATACAATGGGCAAAGCGATGATTCTTGTTATGGGCTAGATAGACCAGGACAATCTGAGCTTTCACCAGAACAGCATGTAATTTAAAACTTACACATTATTTATTTCTAGAATGTTCCATGTAATATTTTTGGTCCACCATTGGCCACAACTGAAAACACAGGAAGAAAAACCATGGGTAAGGGAGTGTATTCTAGTGTTTAAAGGCTGGAAAGCTACTGGCCCAGAATGGTCCTCTTTTATAACATGTGAACTATTCACTAACATAGTAATAAGGATTTTTCATAGGCCATCTATGTATCACTTTGTGACAGGAATTGTGAGAGATTTAAGACATGTCAGATATATTTGTTCCAAAATAGGGGAGGTGACTTATTCACATGGACTGCTAGCAGGAGGTTAGAGAATCAAGTGTTGGACTAGCTGGGGCAGAAGGAGAGACTATTGGGCAAGGTTTAATTGGAGTCTTGAGAGCCAATTGTGGGGAAAAAATCTAAGAGCAAGTCTGACCTCATGTTGCATTTCAGAATTGTAATTCACGTGTCTTAAATATTGGTTTATCTGCTTTTCCTAAAGAAGTATGGTGACAAATATTTAACCTGATTAGAGTTTCACTAAAAAGCTCACGAAGCTTTTTTTTTTTTCTTTCAGTATTTGGGGGTTGAACTTAGGACCTTATTTTTATTTTGAGCTGGGGTCTTGCTACCTCTGGCCTCAAATCTCTAATCTTCCTGCCTCCACTACCTGAGTCACTGGGATTGCAGGTATGAGCCACCACACTGGGCATAAGATACTTTTTTTGTGACTTCAGTTATGGTTCTTTTTCTGGATGCTAAACCATGTAAGCCTGTAGCCATAGCCCTGTGGCATCCGATCCCATCAGATCTCGGAAGCTAAGCAGGGTCGGGCCTGGTTAGTACCTGGATGGGAGACCGCCTGGGAACACCAGAAGCTGTAGGCTTGGGAGAAGGACCTGGCAACCCCCTCCCAAAAATCAATCTGCTACTGAAAACTCTATGAACAGCAGAGAAGCACTGACAATAGTGTTTCCCCTGTTGTACAGAGGGTCGCTATGAGTCGGATACTGACTCGACGGCACCTAACAACAACAACAAACCATGTGAACAAAGAGAAAGTTCAATCTTGTTTTTGTTTACTTTACATGATTGGATTTTAAATAGTTCTTCCAAATGTTGGCATCATACAGACTGAGCCACAGCACATGATAGGGATTCTAATCGTGGGTAGAGCAAGCTGTAAGCAAATAAGCATGGACACGCTGCCTCCTGTCAGTGTTTACTTTATGACATTGAGATTAATTTCATTTTAATTAGGGCCAGCACTGTAGCCTTAATTTCTTTAATGAGTGCCAGGTTAAAGCCATTACTTATTTCACAGACATGAATGAATTTCATTCCCAGTAACAGTGGTATGTTTCACAGTCCAGACTGCTTTTCTTTCTATAATAGGAATTTTCCTAGGAATTTCACTTGTTGATTCTGTTAAAAAGTGAACAGAAATAACATTTTTGACCACTGTTGCTTAGGTTAGGTGAATTTATTTGACTTAGGGAAAAATCTTTTTAGCTTTTAATAGTCATGACCTTTTTTTCTTTCTTTCTTTTTTTTTTTTTTTTGTGGTACTAGGGGTTGGACCCAGGGCCTCGCACTTGCATGCTCTGCAAGTGCTGGACCACTGAGCTGCACCCCCAGCCCTTTTTTTTTTTTACTTTTTGAGACAGGGTCTTGCTAAGTTATGCAGACTGCTTCTGGTCTCGAACTTGCAATCCTCCTGCCTCTGCCTCCTGAGATGCTGGGATTACAGGTGTGTGCCACTGAGCCTGGCCAGTCATGATCTATTTTAAAGACAAATGTAGAGGACTAAAGTTCAGTTAGGACAAGCTCAACACATCTATTATAGACTGAATTGTGTCCCTGCCTTCAAATTCATGTGTTTAAGCCTTATCCCTCAGGACCTCAGAAGGTGACTGTGTATATCAAGGTAAAGGGTGATTAATTTAAAAAAGGCCATTAGGGTGGGCCCTAACCCAATATGATGATATCCTTAGAGGAAGAGGAAATCTAGATATACAGAGAAACCAGGTAATGATCACAGTGCATTGCACACAATCTTTGTGCTATAAAAATTGGCACCATTAATTCAAAAGAAAGTTTCCTTAAATGCCTTGCTTCTTGACAGTCAGTAAGAATGTCACCTCTTCTCACTTTGGTCACCATAGCTTAGAATTCCCAGCCACCCTGTGTGAAAGTGACTTTGTTAATATGAGAACCCTGTTTTTCTGCATCCGTCTCTCTGTTCTCACTCCTATGACATTGATGCTATTGTTCCTTATCTGTGTCATGTTAGCAAAGTGCTCCTTTGGTCTTCATATTTGGGCACTGAATTCCCATGATCTCTTAGCTTTGATTTATTGGTCAAGAGAAGGGATTTGTTTTGTTTTGTTTTGTTTTGTTTTTTTTCCCTGGTGGTACATTCAAGCAAGTAGTAATATATGTTCCAATGAGTTGGAAAAGAAGACAAAAATAATGTTCCTGCCTCTCTTTTTCCTTGCAAGTCTCAACTTTGACAGGTATTTGGTCACAACTATGAGAAAAGTAATTAATCCAAGGACCTCACAGTATTAGAACCTGGCAACTGAAAGAAAAGAATGAAGGAGTGATGACTGCATGACACTCTGGGAAGGAAGGTGAGTCACTCATTTCTGCAACAGCACACACTAGCTCCAGACACAGATGACCCCATAAAAAGGACCTCTTTGGTGCCCATAACCTGAACATGCAAGTGAGTCACCAAAGCTACCTGGCTTGAGACATGGGTGCTAACAAACAGAATATGTCTTTGAAAAATGCACCTGGCAACAGATAGCACTAGAGTTAAGCCATGGGCTGCTTTCTTTCTGGCCTTGAAAAAGGTGGCTGTATCCACTCCTGTTTCAAAAGGTGCCTCGCTGCTGGGCGCCAAGACACATCCCTGTAATCAAGGCAACTTGGGAGGCTGAGGCAGAAGGACCAGGAGTTCAAGGCTAGAGGCAGCCTGTGGAATTTAGCAAAATCTTGTCTCAAGATAAAAGTAAAAATGGTCTGAGGGTTCAGCTCAGAAGTAGAGCCCTTGCCTAACATAGACGAAGCCCTGGGTTCAACACCCAGTGTGAGAAGAAAGGACTTCGGTCTCATTTATCCTAGACACTGACTTTTTCCTCCTTTCTCCTTCCCTTTTCTCCCTATTCCTTCACTTCTCTGTACCTTTAAACACTGGCACAATTATATATAATTAGTAAAGCTGCTCTTTATAATTCTAGGTGTGCAATTAGTTGTTGTTGTTGTTGTTGTTGTTGTTAGGTGCCGTCGAGTCAGTATCCGACTCATAGCGACCCTCTGTACAACAGGGAAACACTATTGTCTGTGCTTCTCTGCTGTACATAGGGTTTTCAGTGGCAGATTGATTTTTGGGAGGGGGTTGCCAGGTCCTTCTCCCAAGCCTACAGCTTCTGGTGTTCCCAGGCGGTCTCCCATCCAGGTACTAGTCAGGCCCGACCCTGCTTAGCTTCAGAGATCTGACGGGATCGGATGCCACAGGGCTACCATTTGTAGAAATTCTGCCATTGCTTTATAGGCAAGTAGTACGGAAAATATTGTGTAAAAATGCTGTAAGAATTAATTCTTTTACTTTAGAAAGGTGTTTTTTTTAAAAAAAAAAAAAAACCAAATATATCAAGTGTTCATATCTTCCTGTAAAATATTTACAAACACAAGTCATCTTCAAGGAACATATTTGCCATGGATCTATACAATGTAGAGAAAATGAAAGTTAAAATCTGCATAGTTAAAGCGTTCAGTGTTCAGTTATTTCATCAAGAAAATGTACTTCATACACTTTGATTAATCTGCAAGATACCACAGTTGCCAAATTATTACTTGGATCCATATTGCACAGAAACATTTAAAAGGCCATTACAATAGTCCCAGTTATAAGGATACATGCAACACCTACCACTATACACCCTTGATCATTTAGAGTTTTATTGATGGGTACTTAGTTTGAACAGGTTAGACACGACACAGTGACCAATGGCAGTGATTTTAGCTAGTCTGAAGAAATCCTCATAATTTATCTGAGCCTTGGGGGTCTAAAGGACAGGAGAGATCTCATCCTTTTGTGCTTTTTAAAAATTTAATTTAATTTTTTTTTGCGGTACTGCAAGTTGAACCCAGGGCTTTGCGATTGCATGCTCTGCAAGTGCTGGACCACTTGAGCTGCACCCCCTGCCCATTCTTTTGACCTTTTGAGACAGGGTCTCGCTAAGTTAGGCAGGCTGCCTCTGGTCTTGAACTTGTGATCCTCCTGCCTCTGCCTCCCAAGCCACTGAGATTACAGGTGTGCGCCACTGTGTCCGTCGCTTTTTTTTTTTTTTTTTAAATTTATGTTCTTTGAGGGCTGGGATTTAGCTCAGTTGGTAGAGTGCTGCGCTGCACTTTGAGGTCCCGAGTTCAATTTCCAGCACCCCAAAAATGGGAGAAGGGCCTGGCAATCCACTCCCAAGGCAATTCTGAAATAATCTGCCATTAAAAACCCTATGAGGGTCGCTATGAGTCGGATACCGACTCGACGGAACCTAACAACACCACCAACAATGTTCTTTGAAGACTGCAGGAGAAACTGGGCCTTCCTGGGCATGGACTTCTCGGTCCTGATGTCCTAGTGTATACCATCTAGGGTAGGAAGCACGCCTCTCTGGCCCTGAGACAGGGTCAGATGTTTGCTTCTTTGGCTCTTCCCTCTCCTCCCTGACCCCCAGGGAAGCTCACTCATACTGGCTCCAGGTAACCGCGTTGTTTGGGAAACGCGTGGTGTCTGACTGCCTGTTCCTATTCATGATGTAAATCAGGTGCTTTATGAAGTTGTCCCTCCCCTGCCACCCGACCCACAACACAACAAGAGCTATTGTGTTATTGAAACTGCTGAGGGCACTTCCTGGGAATGTGGAATTCACCAAACAGAAACCCACAATGAGAGGTATGAGCAAATTCTACAAGTGTTTGCTCTCCTTAGGGGTTGACAGGTGGCCAATCCTGCAGACTCCATTGGGTTGCCAGTGGCTGGGACTGCCAGGGAAGGAAACTGCTTGGTGTTTCTGGCCCTGGAGAGACAGTGGGGCCTCTAGCTGACTAAATCACAACCATGAGTAACTCTCCGGTTAGGAGTGTCTTAAAGGGAACACCATTCTCCAGGAGGGTCCAGGAGGACATTAGTATGACCAGATTTCTGATGGGCCTGGGCACTTTGGGAAAAGCTATGAGGGGGAGAGCTTTATTGGTCTCTGCTGTGGTTTGGATGTACTTTGTCCCCCAAAAGTTCATATGCTGGCCCCTAATATGGTTTATCAAGAGGTGGTGGAATCTTTAAGAGATGGGGCCTAAGATAAGATAATTAGGTTGTGGTACATCACCTTTGGTAGGAATTAATGTTGGTCACATGGAGTGAGTTATTCTTAGAGGGTAAGTTATTACACAAAGAGCAACTCTGGTGCCCAAGTGCCCCTTGCTTTCTGTCTCTCTATATGGCTTGTGGGCTGGGATTTAGCTCAGTTGGTAGAGCACTGTGCTGCAGTCTCTGAGGTCCTGAGTTCAATTCCCAGTTACTGCAAAAGGGAGAAGGATTTGGCAATCTACTCCCAAGGCAATCCTGAAAACAGTCAGCCATTGAAAACCCTATGAGGGTCGCTATGAGTCGGATACCGACTCAACAGCACCTAACAACAATATGACTTGTCTCTTGTTCTACTGCAATGCCATCTACCATGTTGTGATGCAGCCAGAGGCCCCAGAGGGCCACCCAATTTTGGACTTTCAGCCTCCTACAATAACAAGCAGTACCACTGTGGTGTCTGCTCCCGTCAGATCTCGGAAGCTAAGCAGGGTCAGGCCTGGTTAGTACTTGGATAGGAAATGGCCTAGGAACACCAGGTGCTGTAGGCTTGGGAGAAGGACCTGACAACCTACTCCTAAAAACCAATCAGCCATTGAAAACCCTGTGAATAGCAGAGAAGCATTGACAATACTGTTTCACCTGTTGTACATAGGGTCACTATAAGTCAAACACCTAACGACAACAACAGCAGCAATGTGTGGAATAAATAAACCTCTTTTCTTTATGTTACTCAGCCACCTATTTTGCCCTGTTGTTGTTATTATTAGGTGCTGTGAAGTTGGGTCCAACTCATATAGCAACCCTCATAAGGTTTTCAGTGGCTGATTGTTTTGGGATGGCTTCAGGAGTGGGCCGCCATGTCCTTCTCCCATTTTTGTGGTGCTGGGGATCAAGCTCATGGTCTCAGAGAGTGCAGAGCAGCACTCTACCCATTGAGCTAAACTCTGGCCCCTTCTCATCGGGTTTTCAATGGCTGATTGTTTTGGGATTGTTTCAGGAGTGGGTTGCCAGGTCCTTCTCTCGTTTTTTCTGCTGGGGATCAAATCGAGGGCCTCGTAGAATGCAGAGCAGCACTCTAGCAACTGAGCTAAATCTTTTGTTCTACAACAGGCAATGGACTAAGACAGTCTCTATCCTTTGTGGACTCTGTCCTGGCCATCCTTTTGGGCTTCTCACCACCTCTCTTCTCAGCATCCTTGTTCCTTTTCCCTTCCCGCAACTGGCATCCACCTGCCCAGAGGACTTGGTTTCATCCAAGCCCAACATCCCTTCTACCCTGTTAAATCACTCCATGCTTTACCTTCTCACTTTCTCCTGGGGTATACTCTGATCAAGTCCTCCCCACTGATGTGGTAATCAAAGAGACCACAACCCCAATCCTGCTGTGGTGTGGACACAGTCCCAAGGCTTTCTCTGATTTTGAGGGACACACATACAGCCTAAGAGTGGCTCCATGTACAATGTAACCTTCACTCCTCTCTGAGACCCAGTGGTGCCTATAGTGGGGGGAAGGAGTCCGGGACTTGCCCCTCAAATGGGCTGCTTTTGCATATTAGCTACTTTGACTTCAAGACACTGGAAAAGAAGCAGATGCACTAAGGACACTCTGACCTTCCTTTTCCTTTGCTGAAGCAGGAGATAGAATTCCAGCGAAAAGGATGCCTATCCATCTTGTGCCAGGGAGACATATTCTTTTCACCAGACAGGGCTTGAGGCTGAGAGAAATCTATACAAACAGACCTTGTTAAAATAACTCTTATCTTCCTTCAGTCTCCCTATACTTTCTCATAGTTGCTACTCTGTTTTCAATGGATGTATTACTCAAGTATACAATATCCTGTGCTTAGTATATAAGCACTTAGGCCTGGTCACTTCTTCAGATCTTAATTTTTCTTGAGGGTGCTCCCATGTATGTGTAAATAATATTGAATGCTTTTCTCCTGTTCATCTGTCTTCTGTCGGTCTCAGCTGGAAATCCTCAAAGGTAGAGGGAAAGTTTCCCTCTCCTTCAATATAAAGGGGTGTCTTCATGGAGGGCTGGTGGGAATGATACTTGGAGACAGTGTAGGTAATGCAGACAGAACTGTGTTGGTGTGCTTTCTTACTATAATGAAATGCCCAAGGCTAGGTACTTTATAAAGAAAAGAGGTTTCCTTTGGCTCACAGTTCTGGTTCAACAGGCAAGAGTCCACTTCTGGAAATGTCCTTCTTGTTTGCAGACTCTCAAAGTGGCACAGGGTACCGCAGGGCAAGATACAGGGAGTACATGGGTGTACATCTCTCCTCCTTCTTATAAAGGCACTGGGATTTAGTCCCAAGGGCTCCACCCTGGTAACCTTATCTAATCCTAACCACCTTCCAAAGGCTCCACCTCTAACTACCATCATCAATTAAATGTCTACCCTCCTAATATTTCACAGTGGGGATTAACTTTCAACACGTGAAGCTGTGGGGGAACACACTCGGACTGTGTCCACACCACAGCAGGATTCCTCAGACGAGCCAAAGCTTGCAACCTGCATCTCACAACCAATCAGGGCTCACAGACATCTTTTGCTTTGCTTACAGTTCTCTTTTTAAGTTTTTATTTAGTTGCCAAGATTTTTTAAATGAGGACGTTTCACATCAATATGGATTATTCTGGAAACCTGAAAACCTAGAACTTGGGACTTGAATAGTTCTTGGTAACATCCCAGTATTTAATATGCAAATTGCTCTGCCTCACTCCCTGTTGGTGGACCTGAGGGTCTTGGGCTGGGAAAGGGATTGCTGGAGGAAATGAGGAGCCACCAGACTGATGGGTAACTGGTGCCCCACCCAAATTTGGAGGAAGCCAGAGGCAAGATTCTCTGCTCAGAATCCACAAGCCTATAGTCAAAAGAAAGTAGCAAACTCACACCTAAATAAACATGGTTTCACAATGAAGCCAGGTCAACACTTCTCAACAACTCAGAGGCTGGATAGCTCAGGAAGTTCTTCAGAGGTCAAGGACAAATGAGCACTGGGGAGGTGACAGGGGGAGCTCAGTGACAGCCTCAGGAGCACATGTTCTGTGCAGGATTGGAAAGGCCTGACGATGGGTCAATGCTCTGCTGGTGCTGTCTGGAAATTCCTGGTCGCTTCCCAACAAGAGTCATTTAGCACTATGTACCCTCCCTGCTCAGCCATAGCCCTGTGGCATCTGATCTCGTCAGATCTCGGAAGCTAAGCAGGGTCAGGCCTGGCTAGTACTTGGATGGGAGACCACCTGGGAACACCAGGTGCTGTAGACTTGGAAGACAGACCTGGCAACCCACTCCCAAAAATCAATCTGCCATTGAAAACCCTATGAACAGCAGAGAAGCACTGACCGTAGTGTTTCCCCTGTTGTATGTAGGTTCGCTATGAGTCAGATAATGACTCAACGGGACCTAATAACAACAACAACAGCAACAACAACAACAAAACACCCTCCCTGCACTGAGGTAGCCAGTCCTGTGGGCCTGAGCAAAGCAGAACCCCTAGCCTCACCTGGGAGATAGTTTTGAGATGCACTGCTTTTTATTTTTTCTTTCTGGCAGTACTAGGGGATTGAGCCCAGGGCATTCCACCACTGAGCAGCACCCTCTAACACTTTTGTAGTTTTTATTTTGAGACAGGGTCTGAGTACAGGCTACCTCTGGCCTCAAACTTGGGATCCTTATGCCTCAGCCTCTTGAGTTGCTGGGATTACAGGTGTGTGCCATGGTGTCCTGCTAAGGTTGAATGCTTCAAGGAGACTTAAGTTGTTGATACGTGCTCTGTAGCACTGGGGTCCTGGGCAATGAATAATCTCACGTGATATTGTGCTGATCAGTGAAACTATAGAACCCAAACCGTAGCTGTTAACATTGTCTCTGCTTTAAGAATTTTTATTTTTCAGTACTGAGGGGTTAAACCCAGGGCCTCATGCATGCCAGAAAGGTGCTCTACTGCTGACCACACTGCCAACCCCCTTTTTATTTTTTTTATTTTGAGCCGGGGTCTTACTAAATTGTATAGGATGCCTCTGGCCTTGAACTCACAATCCTCCTGACTCAGCCTCCCTAGTGACTGGGATTATAGGCGGTACCATGGCACCTGGCTGCTTTAAGAATTTTTTGCAGATTGTTGGTGGGCAGATCAGAGCCAGCTAGGACCACACCTGGAACAGCACTGGCATTGTTAGGGAGCAGTCAGGAGTGAACAGCAGAGAATGTGCCCCTGCTCCCTAACCAGGAAACAAAAAGCACAGAGCCAAATTCCAGTAAGCTTATCGGTTATCCATGAAGAATCCTTGCTCAGGAGTTACCAGATGAGATCAGGTCATATATTGAGCATGGATGCCCAAGAAAACTGGTGTATACCTGTTCCACCCTAACATCAAGACTCCCAAATGAATAAAAAAACAAAACAAAACAAGGCAAAACAAAGTTATAAAAAGCCCTTAAGTCATTAGGTTGCTAACTTTCCCTGTTGAGCAGCCCACTCTTTTTGTCTTAGAGAGTAATGTTTCTTGTTTCTCTGCATGAACTCACTCCTCTTTCTATTTTACAAATTGACTCCTGACTTTCCCTTCTCTACTATTCCTTGTTGGGGCTGGGATTTAGCTCAGTTGGTAGAGCACTGCTCTGAGGTCCTGGGTTCAATTCCCAGCACCATAAAAATGGGAGAAGGATGTGACAATCCACTCCTGAGGCAATCCCTAAACAATCAGCCATTGAAAACCATATGAGGGTTGCTAGGAGTCGGACACAACTTCACAGCATCTTACAACAACAACCTTTTCTTGTTAAATGCTGCTTAACAAGGAGACAGGAACCAAGGATAATTTCCCCACATCACCTTCGGTGCTGCTACTCAGATCACTTCAGGTAATGTTTCTGATATCTCCCTGAGCTGAGGTCTCTCCCAGAGCTCCTCAGGCTGTTTCTAGATGTCTTATTTCTTTGTTCTCCCTTGCCGGCATGGACTTCCAGTCTTTTTCCGAGACCTAGCATGAGTCTCTCAGGCAGCTGATACTGCTGGCCAGGCTACTCTGGTGAAGTCTGAAGGCTTCCTTGCTCCTGCCTGGGTCCCCTGCAGTCCTAAGGGACAAAAAGGATGGAACAGGTCTGGTGGTAACCTATTACTTTCCTTCCTTTTCTGAATCAGACTTTTCCATGT
>VMDO01041086.1:0-11460 GCA_007922755.1 Pedetes capensis
TTGTCTACTACTCAGAAATCAAGGTATTTTAATGATATAAATGAAACTGAAATATTTAATGCACTGAAGTTGTGAAATTTGCTAAACACTTTATGAATCTAATCTTGCTTAATTTCTATACAACCACTAAAGTACAAGGTATTATTGCCACCTTAATAATGCTGAAATGGAGGCTTGTTGTTGTTGTTGTTAGGTACCATCAAGTTGGTATCCTACTCATAGTGACCCTCAGGGTTTTCAATGGCTGACTGTTTCGGTATTGCCTTGGGAGTGGATTGCCAGGTCCTTCTCCCATTTTTGTGCTGCTGGGAATCAAACTCGGGACCTCAGAGACTGCAGCGCAGCGTTATACCAACTGAGCTAAATCCCAGCCCCAAAATGGAGGCTAAGAGAGGTCAAATAAGGCACAGCAAATTAAAGAGCTAGAAAGTAACAGTCTGAATTTGAAACTGGATTTTTCTAATTCCCAACACCTTAGCTTATGCTTGTTGTGAGGGTTCTTCTAATGCATATGAAATTTTTACAATACTATTTATGGTGATGGGAGAAGGGCCTGGCAATCCACTCCCAAGGCAATCCCGAAACAATGAGCCATTGAAAACTCTACGAGGGTCGCTATGAGTCAGATACCGACTCCACAGCACCTAACAACAACAAGAATTATGGAGATAATTAATACTGTTAAGCAAATTTTTCCTCTTTGCAAATTTCTTCTGAGTTTAAAATTAAAAGTGGCAATAATAATAACTCACATGAGTTTTATTAGGCAGACCCATCTTTATCATTAAAGTAGATACGTTGTATCAATTAAGTAGTCTCCATTATGCACAAACTATGACATCTTTATTTAGTTCTTACTCCATGTATGGGGTTGTTTCATATCTTTACAATGGACAAAGGGTAAAGACATGGTTCCCTCCTTCTTGGAAAACACTTTAATGTATCTGAATGACACATGTTGTTGTTGTTGTTAAGTGCCGTCGAGTCGGTGTCCGACTCAAAGCGACCCTCATAGGGTTTTCAATGGCTGACTGTTTTTTCGGGATTGCCTTGGGAGTGGATTGCCAGGTCCTTCTCCCATTTTTGTGGTGCTGGGATTCGAACTCAGGACCTCAGAGACTGCAGCGCAGCGCTCTACCAACTGAGCTAAATCCCAGCCCTGAATGACACATGCAGAGCTCAAAGTATCCCTTCCTTAATTACCTGATGTTCTCTAGTGTTGCATCCTGAAGTAAGTATTCTTTTGCTTTACTAGCCAGTTCTTGTGTTCCTTTTAAATTATATAACTCCTATATTACCTTATATATTTTCATGTGTAATGAAACACATGGAGTTATTCAGTTATGTTTTCTTCAGCCCTCTTGATCATCTTTAAGAATTGTTCATTGTCAAAATGAAGTCATATTCATGTTGTCTCTCAGATGATCTAACACTTACTCATTTAAAATGTTTACTGCATCTCACATGTGCTAGGTACCATGATAGGGCTTCAGAGCACAAAGCTGAATGTACTAGGTACCTATACCCTTGATAGGCAATTGGGAAATTTTGTTGAATTCAATTTAATTTACCCAACAACAATACAGGGGTGATTCTTTAGTGGTCATCCTAAGGACTGGGGTCATAAAAAACATAAGGTTAATGACTTAATAATGGAGTTAAAATTTAAGGTTAAACCATACTGTATTATATAATTTCCTCACATAATGAAGGTGAGTCATTAAGGATTCAGCATGTCAAGCCTGCTTAACCCAAACAACAATGAAAAGGAATCTAAACACATTTTCCAGCTTTCAGGTGGATGAAGTTAAATTGGGCAAGGCAGTAAATAATGAGGGGTAATAAGAAGACCTCAAATCATCTAGTACATTACAAAGCTGATGTGCACTTAATGCTGAAAAATACATATCATTGTGCTGTGTGAGTAACAGAAAGATGTTCCCTTCTCAGAGCAGTGAAAGACACATCCATGCATCTCTCCATACACAGGTAAAATCTACTCTTTGAAGTTGATTCCACAACTCACCTTTCCATGCCCCTATCTATGCCTCCTATCTCTGCCTGACAAGCTGTGTCTACCTACTGGACTTTTCTGTCCATAATGGAATGGAGCGACCTCTCTTGTGACCCATATGAAGAACTGGTAACACTCTAAGAAGAACACAACAGGTCCACAGAGTCTCTGATCTAGGAACAATGCTGCAGATTATATGTGCTACCTCATCTTATTCTCAAACAAAACCTGTGACTTAAAGAATAAGAGAAATTAGTTATCAAATCCTTAATTACATTTACTGAAGTCACACATGAAATGAAGGACCACACTAGGCTTCTGTCATAGGAATGTCTGACTTCAAAATCATTAGACTAGACAAGTGCTGTTCTGTGGTACACATCTATAATCCTTGTGACTCTGGAGGCTGAAGCAGCATCATTATTTCAAGGCCAGAAACAGCCTGCTTAACTTAGCAAGACTGTCTCAAAATAAAAATATAAAAAAGGGCCTGGGGATGCAGCTCAGTGGTAGAGCACTTTGCTAAAATGTTCTGGGCACTGGGTTTAACCCTTAGTACTGTGAAAAAAAAAATCATTAGGCTTCTTATGACCCTAAACTTTCTTCTTAGCTAAGGTATTTACTTAGATAACTTTTCATATATTGGGTGCTTGATAGTATTGCTTAATGCAGTGAATAAAATGTTAATAATGAGCTTAAATAATCAATAAAGCATTTCTATAAGAAAATTAACTTTATGCCCTCAACAAAATAATACTACAAATTATATATTGATTCAGAGGAGTACAATGCTGGTTAATTGATCCTTGTATTAGTTGTAGGTCATCACATCTACCAGAAAAAAATACACAAAACTTTTCCTACATCTTTTGAAACATTTATGGATTATACTACATTATCTGTCTATCTTCACTTGTCTAGCACTGAAAAGTATGTTGTTGTTGTTAGGTGCCATTGAGTCAGTATCCAACTCATAGCAACCCTCATAGGGTTTTCAATGGCTGACTGTTTCGAGATTGCCTTGGGAGTGGATTGCCAGGCCCTCTCCCATTTTTGTGGTGCTGGGAATTGAACTCAGGACCTCAGAGACTGCAGCGCAGCGCTCTACCAACTGAACTAACTCCCAGCCCACTGAAAAGTATAGTTTGTTTTTATTTATCTGGATCAAAATAAGAATATTCAGCTAACTGAAGTATGACTGTGTTCATTTTCTTTTGTTTTTGTTTGTTTTTTTTCTCCCCAAGAGAAAAAGTGTAACTGATACCTCAATAAACTATTATTGGAGACTAGTTTTAAAAGAACCTTTGTGAATGTAAACTTATGAACATTTAAATTGCTGTCTCAATCTTAATCTAATTTCTACCAAAGAAACAAATTTACACATAGTGTTTATGCTAAATAGATTAAGTATTCTTTATTTTATTTGGATAATATTTCAGTTATTGAAGAAGAAATAAACCATGAGATCAAAATTTCTATCTCAACCAAGCTGCAGAACATTTAATAGTCGATTAGGTCATATAAAATATCAGGTTTCATGTCTTTGATTTAGACTTTCAAATATTTTAAGATTGTGAGATATAAATGTCACAGATGTTCATGAAAAATTTAAATTTCTTGTAAAACAACAGAGCTTTTGTAATTACTCTTCTCATTTCCCAGGCAGTAAATAATGAGGGATAAGAAGACCTCAAATCATCTAGTACATTACAAAGCTGATATGTAGTTAATGCTGCATATAGACCTGATGCTTAGCTCACATAAGTAAGCTAAATTCTACTTGACATGACCATGGTTTTTCGCATAGAATTCCACTTTTGAAAATAAATTTTTCAGTTGTTTTCACTAACTGTTTCTCTTACTAGGAGTGTTCTTGTCTTCAAGTAATGGAAAAATCCAAGGAACAGCTTTAAAAACTGGGAGTACCTTCTTCTCATATAGCAAAACATTTGGAAGTAGGTGATGTTTGGCTCTGCTTCAACTGCTCATTGAAAGCATCAGGGCCCAGGACGCTATCCAATTCACCTGGTATCTTTTCCTGAGTATCCTGATTTTTGTTTTTCAGACCTCAGATGGTCCCCAGAAACAGGTATCATGTCCTCACTCAAGCCAAGAAGAAATAGGAAAGATGTGACAACTCATATATCTTCCTTTATATTAAGGAAAGCAAAAACCTGTCCCCAAACTTCAATGAGATGTCCCTTTCTACCACAGCCAGAACTGAACCACATGACTACTTTTAACTTCCAATAGATTGCAAAAGTGATTACCTAGAGGGTATGTGGCCACTCCAAATGCAACTGGGATGCTTAGGTTAGAAGAGAGGCTGGGATTTAGCTCAGTTGGTATAGCGCTGCGCTGCAGTCTTGGAGGTCCTGAGTTCAATTCCCAGCACCTCAAAAATGGGAGAAGGACCTGGCCATCCACTCCCAAGGCAATCCCCAAACAGTCAGCCATTGAAAACCCTATGAGGGTCGCTATGAGTCGGATACCGACTTGACGGCGCCTAACAACAACAACAAGGTTAGAAGAGGATGGATGAAGTTTATTAATAAGCCACTGCAAAGATGTGTTTTGAATCTTATGAGGGTTCATGTTTTGGCAGGTCAAAGGAATAGAGCAGCTAAAGGGCTAATTGAGGTTATGGGGTTTGCTAGGAGAAGAGGTGATTTTGTAGCATCCGTGTTTATAAGAATGAGTGCCAAGACAAAAGAAAGGCCATGTCCGGGTATAAGAAGAACAAAGGAGTAATAGGAAAGGCTGCATGGAAATTTGACTAATTTATTTTCCATTTTTGCATTTTTAGTACAATATGTAGCTCCTTCAATGGAAGGTCAGCATTTTTTTTAATAGAAAGGATTGTTTTAGTCTTTTAGGGTTATATGGTTTCTATTGCAAGAATTCAATTCTGCCACTGTAGTGCACAATCAGACACTGACAACACAGGTACAAAGATTGTGGTTGTGTTCCAGTAAGAATCTGTTAAACAAAACAACAAAACAAAACGAAGACAATGACAAAAACAGTTTGGTCATAGTTTGTAGAACCCTCTATAGACTGAAAATACAATAAACTATGAGAGAAAAATAGGATTATCAAATGATAAGTAAAGGTCACAGGGATATTCTATCAATAGCTTTAAACTCTAGAAAGCCATAGAGAGCTGAAGAATGAGATGTTGAGGCTAGCGGGGCAATCACAAGACCATGAGGGTCTTACTGTGTGGTTAGTGCAAATATGATAATGACGGGGGGGCCACATGTGTCCTGACCTTGAGAAGCACCTCAAGTATTAATGATGATAAGCTTCCATTACACACATTACTTTCAGGGCTCTGTCCCAAACAGGGAGATGTCATTCCTCACTGAAGACATCACTCTTTTTCTCTTTTGCTGTTTAGTATCCTGTTAAGCATTTAATATTACACAACATTATCATGCCAATAAGCTTTCCACCACTGCACACACACACACAAATACCTGAGATAAACCACTTATAGGGAGAAAAGGGTTAGCTTTCCATCACTGCAAAAAAAAAATAGTAGTAATAATAATAATAATACCTGAGATAAACCACTTGTAAGGAGAAAACGGTTATTTGGGCCCATGGTTTTAGAAGTCTTAGCCTATGGCCCTTTGGCTCACTGGTTTGGGGGCTGTGGTGAGCTAGCACATCATGGTAGGAGTAAAGCTGCTCACCTTATGGTGGCTGAGAAGAGAAATGAGAGAGGAAGTGGCTGGTGTCCCAATACTCCTATCAAAACATATCCCCAAAGACCTGACCTCCAATAGGCCCCACCTCTAAGAGGTTCCACCTCTTCCCAATAGTACCATGGGCCTTTGGGGGACACCCAAGATCCAAATCATCACTTATATTGCAAGATAACTGGTTAATGTAGTTACTGTCAGTATTCCTCACTCCCACTACAAGTCTATGAGATCTGAGATTTCAGTGTATTTTATTTTAATTTCTTGATGAATTATTAAATCCTCAGTTCTTGGAATAGTGCATGGCACCTAGTGGTTGCTGAATAAATATTTCTTAAATAAATAAGTGAATCAATCAATGCAAAAATAGTGATTTAGCTGCTTCACTAACACTTGGCTTTTGCCTAAGGCTTGTTCTGTGAACTATTGAAGTATTCCGCTGACTTGAATGTCCAGATTAGATTTTTATGGAAGTCTTATACATTAGTGATAACTATGCTTCTAGGCAAATTTGGAAGGTATGAAATGAACAGTTTATTATATGGAATAGCCTTTAAATTGAATCATATAGATTAGTGTAATTCACAAACAATACATTTATATTAATGAAATTTTTTAAAATCATGATATAGAGATATACCTACTAAACCAGGACATATAGTTTTTATTAAATTCAATCTTCTCATTTTTTCTTTGAAAATTCATTGCTTCCTCTTTATTATGTGTCAAGTCCTAGACTATGTATGGACATGCAGTGATTAACAAAGTAAGTGATATATGGATTATCAATTTTTAGGATTTAAATTAAAAATTATAATAAAATTAATGTATCTGATATAATAAGATTATTATTACATTCATGGTTATTGGAAAAACATCCTTTTAGCCTGGCATGGTAGGCCACATCTGTACTCTCAACGACTCAGGAGTTGGAGGCAGGAGTATCACAAGCAGTCTGCATAACTTAGGGAGACCCTGTCTCAAAATAAAAAAATATAAAATGGGCTAAGGATGCAGCTCAGTGGTAAAACATGCAAAGCAGCATGAGACCCAGGGTCCAACCCCCCAATAACAAAAAAAAGGCACATTTTTATATTTTGGGACTTCCATTACATATTTGGGCTGGGATTTAGCTCAGTTGGTAGAGCACTGCGCTGTAGTCTCTGAGGTCCCGAGTTCAATTCCCAGCACCACAAAAATGGTAGAAGGATTTAGCAATCCACTCCTGAGGAAATCCTGAAACATTCAGCCATTAAAAACCCTATGAGGGTCACTATGAGTTGGACACGACTCGACAGCACCTAACAACAATTACATATTTATCAAATATTTAGAAGTTTATAAGAACTTTTCCTTTCTTTTCTCTTTTTGGTGGTATTTGGTAGTTGAACTCAAGGCCTCACACATACTTTGGAAGCACTCTACCAGTGGACTGCACCCTAGTCCATCTTCTATTTAGTTTTTATTTTTGAGTCAAGGTCTTGCTAAGTTATTTAGTCTGCTACTGACCTTGTACTCACAATCCTCCCTGAGACCCTGGGATTACAGGCATGCACTATGGCACCTGGTGCTAGAAGAACTATTTTAAAAATTCATTCCATTTATACATACACACACAAACACACACCCACAATGGTCATTTGATCTCCATTGTGTCTACAATAGTGTAACATTTGACAAACAAAATAGTCTCATTAGCTATGGAAAAACCTATCATTTTGAAAAAGTTATGTGGCAGCTTCTGTTCAGGAGGAAAGAAATAGACTGGCATCCTGCATCCCTTCTTTCTGAACACAAGTGTGGAATCCTACAGGTCTGATATCTCTATTTTTGATCTTACTTTTGACATAAATCAAGCTTGCAAAGGAGGTGTTTAATTATAGATTTCCCTTATCTCTGAATTCCAGCTTGATAGATGTTGGAGATATGAATTTATCATCTCCATGAAATAACCATGCATTTACTTACTTGAAAATATTCTGTGCAACTTGCTCTGCTCTATGTCCAGGAGCTATTTTGGGTGGCAATCTCTAGTTCATAAAATCTATAAAACTGACTCAAGAACAAATGCACTTGTAAATAAATGGATCAAAATCTGTATGTCACTTCTCTTTCATATCACAAAGCATTGATTCCTTTTTAGGTTTTATTTTGGAGGTAATATTCTGGGTCTCTGACATTTTTGATGTAATAATAGGAAAGAGAATGTGCAAAACAAATGTCCCATTAGACTATTGGGAGAATATTTATAGGAACTAAAATTTCTCAAATATTTACTTTTTATGAGAAGTATGTTTAGTTACTATTTCACTCAAGAAAGATTCATAAATTAAGATTAATTTTGATCATTAATATTTTGGCTTTCTGGATTCAAGAATAGGATTTGGTCACGCATTTTCATGCTCTTTTGCTTTTGTTCATATTAAGCCATTTGTCATTTACTTTGTGATGTCTTCTCACAGTTCTTATAAATCCAGGTGAGAAAGAAAATGTTATGTTTTAGTGACTGCTAGAAATTGACCTTTTCTCCCCAAGGGTTTGCCTACTTCAGTCTCTATCGTGAGTATTTTTCTTTCTTTCACTGGAATGTCTGATATCTACACAGGAATGCATCTCTTCTTCCCACATAAAGATACTGAGACTCGGAAAGGTTAAGTGATTTGCCCACAATCTATCTAATTCTGAAGTTCATAATGAAGGTATCATTTTGACAGTGTTCCCCCACCTGATCCCCCAAATACAACTAATTGCAAAACTCTAGCAAGTACATCTCTTTAACATTTTCAAAGTCACTCATTTTCCCCAGTCCCACAGCTACTACATCACCTAAGATCACTATCATTTGTCACTTGAGTTACTGCCATATTCTCCAAATTGGTCTTCCTAGCTCTGGTATTCTTCCCCATACAAAGAATTATACTGTTGTTAGAAACAAACTTTCAAAAACACAAATGAATACTTCAGCTCTGTATTTCTGTATAAAGGGAAAAATCCTTGTTCTTTTTCATTCTCTTTATTGATATCATCATTCAAGTCATGCTTTTCTTCTCTGAGGGATGTAGATGGTTAACAAATTTCCATACTCTACCTCAGGTCTCAAAAATCACAAAACCACTGAAAAGTCCACAAGATTACAATATCAAAGGAAATCTAAGAAGGGCTTTCCAAAGAAGATGCATGGATAGAAAGCACATATTGTTCAGGAAATTACAATATGACAAATATCAGAAAAACCATTTCCCATAACTAAAATGAATTAGCTGGAACAAACCAAAGCACACTGAGAATTGGTCACATAACATGTGGCTCTGTCAACCAATTCAATTTATTTATTTATGAAGAAGTTATGATGATAAGAAAGGACTTCCAGGATTATGCTTTGAAAGTAATATGTCATTATAGAAGTTTTGTTCATGGCTGAAAGAGTCTTTCACTATATTGACAGATGCAAGCATTTACCACATTTATAGAGATTCTGAACTATCACATTTCAGTGAAAAAGCAAAAAAAGAAAACTAATGTTATAGCTCAGAGTTTAAGAATATAAACCATAGAGCCAAACTACTTGTGTGTTTTAAGTTTCATGTCATTATTAATTGGCTAAAAGACCATGGACAAATTGTTCTGTGTGATTCTCTATGATTCAAGTTTCCTCATCCAAATATAGATAAAAATGCTACCTCACAAGAAAAAGAATTTTAAGATTTACATGAACTATTTATGCGGGGTGGGGGGTTGGCAAAGACATTGCCTGGTACATATTTTGTGTGATATAGTACTATAATTGTTATGTTGCCCCCTAAGCATACACTTGATTACCTCAGATTTTTCTCAGCCTCTTTCTCATAAGATGAAAAGAAAAACAAAAAGATCTTACCACAGTTTATTATGATTAGGAAGAAGTTAGTGTTCTGTTACTTAAAATCTCTTATACTGTAGACAGTAGAGACCAGAGTTGTGATTATTATTAAAGACCTTATTCCTAGCAATGGTATAAATTTAAACATTTGACCTAGACAATCATACTTTTGGTTTTGTGTTCTTTCAAATACATTGTATTATTTTACTAAATGTCTGATGTCTAACATTATTCTTGAGAGTAAGTGGGAAAAGCACCCATTTTCCCTGAAGAAAAGCCAGAGAAATCAATAAATCAGATGATTTACACAGTTAAACATAGTAAAGAGAATGATATTAGAATTGTATTCTATGACTCCTCTTCTGAAAGTTGTTTTCCTGCCTAGAAAGTGATGAGCTATGACTTTGGGGGTCATTATACAAAAAAATGCATCTTCACAACTTCAAGATGAATCATAACCTTATTTTCTGATTTATGAACAACAAACACAAATTTTCACTGCATTATCATCAAAATTGGAATACTTTTTTTCTTGTTAAATGGTGTAAGTGTAAAAGGAGAATATCTTGCATAAAATGTTTTGTTTCTATTGAAATATAGTACTTCTAATTTAGCATCACAATATGTAGCTCAGGAAAAATCATTATTTTTGAAAGAAAGAAAAAATGAACTTTGTTATCTACTATTAGGTTATAATATCAGGCAGAGCTATTTTTATAGCAAAAGTTATGTATCCACAAGAACATACCAAACATTTGAAAGTATAAACAAAGGAAAAACTATATGAAAGTCTGCAAAACTTCAAAGGAAGAGCAGGATTAAGGGAGGAAAGAAAACATATGAGAAATTTGGCTCAAAATCCTTATTCTCTCCTGGTATCTGAAGTATCTGAGATCTAATAGAAAATCTTGGTTACCAATGGATAGAAAATAACAGCTTAGGATAATTCCACACATTTTTTGCTTTTTGTTAATAAATTCTATCAATGAGCATAAGGTATTCCAAAGCATTGGTGAAAATAATTTGTTTGGATAGATTTTGAGCCCCAAACGGGAAAAAAATCAATCTCCTATGAGAATAGGTTACTGGAGATGGTATTTTTCATTGCAACTCATAAAATGAGATGCCCCTCACATGCATTAGTGTGTACATCATTTCTCCTTTGAAAAGTAAAATGCAACCCTAGAGAAACGCCAACATTGCTAGCATGTCTGCCTGTTGCTGTCAGTCTTGTGGGGGGGGGGTGGAGAAATCACTGCTAACAACCTCAGAGCTTGAAGGCCGTATGCTTACTTATTACTAGAAAGAACAAAATACAACGAACCTGATATGGATAAGGAATGCATAAAATAAGATACTTCTTTCAGATTGTCAGCAAGCAATGGAACAAATGAGATTTATGGCAGATTTGGAAATGTGATTTATAGTTTTGCTTGTTCTTCATTTAAAAGAGGAAATTAAAACCACACTTGCATATGATCCCATCTTTGATCACTAGAGAATAGTTGCTCTAAGTTAATTAACTCTTATTACCCTGTTCATCCCAAATTCAACATCCGTAGCACCTTCCAACTATTGTCCCAGGGGAAAAGATGTTTTGTCACTGTTGTTTTGTGGGGGTTTTCTTATTATTGAAATACTACAAGAAAAATATCTGGCACTTGGTGTTCCACTCAGCAGTCATTTATCATTTAAGAGACTAATTGAATAATCTCATGGAAATAAGATAGAAGGCCCAGATTAAATTGCTAACAGTTTCTTACTATATCAAAGACTAGGTGTTTATTAACTTTCCATTATCTACAAGCCTAGAATAAAATTCTTAAACCCATGTAATAAAATTCATGTATTTGGCTCTTATTGTTCTCATGTGAAGAATA
>VMDO01041087.1:0-11457 GCA_007922755.1 Pedetes capensis
CTTATGCTTTGTAAATATCTCCCAGTCTGTGGCTTGTCTTTTAACTTAATGCTGCCTTTGTTGAACAGAAGCTTTTAATTTTAATTGAATAAAATTTATCAAGGACTCTATTCTTTAACTATAAAATTGTGTAGAATAGGATATTATTCCCATACAACCTAGAATCCTTCTCATTAAATTAAAACAAAGCAACTTGAAGTAAGACACCAGATTACATTGCAGTGACTTCACATAAAATAAGCTTAGGAAGTTACCTACAAATGCATAGGAGCTACTATCAGTAAAAATGTAACTTCAATTGACCATTAAAGAAAAAATAAAAAAATTATGCAAGATGTGCGTGTAGTTAACAATACTGTATTTTATGCATAAAGTGTAAGACGCTAGATTTCATGGTTTACCACAATTAAAGGAAACTGTCAAAAAATTCAGTATATTCTCTTTAACCTAAAATAACATAGTTTGGTAGGAAATCTGAGTGGCAGTTCCTTTACTGATAACTATGCTTTACACAAGTCATTCTTACTCTCTTCATATGTAAATTGAGGAAATTACATTATGTGGTCTCTAAGGCACATTCCACTGCTAAAAGTTGTGTGGTACACAAAATAATGAATAACTTAGATGTTTTCTTATGATTTCAAACTTTCACTAAGACATTTCCCAATTTCTGATAATGTATATTTCCTTAGGAATTCAACTACTGGCTCTTGGAGGGCCTCTAGTATACATTGTAATCACTTTTGAATCTTAGCAGCAATTGATAATTTTAAATGATTCCTATACGTGCTTTTGGAAGACCTAAGCTAAAAGAGGACTAGAGTTTAGTTCAGTTGGTAGGGTGCTTGCTTCACACTCTCTGAGTCCCCGCATTCGATCCTCAGCAAAAGTGGGAGAAGGACCCAGCAGCCCACTGCAGAAACAATCAGCCATTGAAAACCCTATGCACAGCAGAGAAGCACTGTCCTAAGTGCCTCTTTTGTTCTGTTTTATGCAGGGTCACTGTGAGTCGGGGCACTTAACAACAACAGCAAGCTAAAAGAAGACAATGAATAAAAAAGACTAGTTGTAGAGTGTTATCTTTTGGTCCCCTATCATTTGTGTCTAATGAATTAAACCTATTCTTGAGGTGGTCTCTGAACTCAGGTGGGATATACTCAAGGTCATACCGTGGCTCTCCTATACTTGTTCTAATTTTCTTCAGCTTCAATTTGAATTTGCATATGAGAAGTTGATGGTCTGATCCACAGACAGCACCTGGGCTTGTTTTGACATTTGATATAGAGCTTTTCCATCATCTCTTTCCACATATGTAGTCAGTTTGATTCCTGTATATTCGACCTGGTGAATTCCATGTGTATAGTCTCCATTTATGTTGTTGAAAAAATGTATTTGATGCCAGGTGTGGTGGTACACACCTCTAATCCCAGCGGCTCGGGAGGCAGAGGCAGGAGGATTGCAAGTTCGAGACCAGGGGCAGTCCACGTAACTTAGTGAGACCCTGTCTGAAAAAGTAAAAATATGGCCTGAGAGTGCAGCTCAGTGGTCCAGCACTTGCAGAGCATGCAAACAGGAGGCCCTGGGTTCAAGCCCCAGTACCGCCAAAAAAAAAAAAAATGTATTTGCAATGAATAGGTCATTGGTCTGACAGAATTCTATCATGCGATCCCCAGCTTCGTTTCTGTCACCAAGACCATATTTTCCAACTACTGAGCCTTCTTGTTTGTTTCCAACCTTTGCATTCCAGTCACCAGTAATTATCAGTACGTCCTGATGGCATGTTTGATCTATTTCAGATTGCAGAAGATGGTAAAAGTCTTCTGTTTCTTCATTTGTGGCCATAGTGGTGGGTGCATAAATTTGAATAAAGTCATATTAACTGGCCTTCCTTGTAGGCATATGGATATTATTCTATCACTGACAACATTGTACTTCAGGACAGATCTTGAAATGTCTTTTTTGATGATGAATGCAACCCCATTTCTCTTTAGTTTGTCATTCCCAGCATAGTAGACCATATGATTATCTGACTCAAAATGGCCCATGCCGGCTCATTTTAGCTCACTGATGTCTAGAATGTCAATGTTTATGTGCTCAATTTCTCTCTTAACGATTTCTAATTTTCCTAGATTCATACTACATACATTCCATGTTCTAATTATTAATAAATGTTTATAGTTGTTTCTCCTCATTTTGAGTCGTGCCACATCAGCAAATGGAGGTCCCTGGGGTTTTACTCCATTTCCATCATCACTGTAGACTCTACTTTGAGGAGGCAACTCTTCCCCAGTAGTCTTTTGAGTGCCTTCCAACCTGGGGGGGCTCATTTTCTGGCAAGATATCTAACAGTGTTTTTTGCTATTCATAGGGTTTTCAATGGCTAGTTGTTTCCGGAGTGGTTCACTGGTGCCTCCTCCCTAGTCTGTCTTAGTCTGGAAGCTCAGCTGAAACCTGTCCACCATGGGTAACCCTGCTGGTATCTGAGATACCAGTGGCATAGCTTTCAGCCTCATCAAAACACATGAGCCCTTCAAGAATAGGTTTAATTCATTAGACACAAATGATAAGAGACCAGATGAGTTGTGGCATGACATAAAAGATATCATTCAAGAAGGAAGCAAAAAGTTATTTAAAAGACAAGAAAAAAAGAAAAGACCAAATTACATGTCAAAAGAGATGCTGGAACTTGCCCTTGAACATCCAGCAGCTAAAGTAAAAGGAAGACATGATGAAGTTAAGGAACTAAACAGAAGATTTCAAAAAGCAGCTCTAGAAGACAAAAACAAATATTATAATGACATGTGCAAAGAGCTGGAGGCAGAAAACCAAAAGAGAAGACCAGGCTCTGTGTTTCTCAAGCTTAAGAAAGTGAAGAAAAAATTCAAGCCTCGAGTGGCAATAGTGAAAGATTCTACAGAGAAAATATTAAATGATGTAGGAAACATCAAAAGAAGATGGAAGAAATATACAGAGTCATTATACAAAAAAGAATTGGTAGACGACCAACTATTCCAAGAGGTTCCATATGAAGAGGAACCAAGGGTATTGAAGTACAAAGTGGAAACAGCCTTGAAAGAGCTGGTGAAACACAAGGCTCCAGGAATTGATGGAATACCAATAGAGATGTTTCAACAAACAGATGCAGCACTGGAGGTGTTAACATGTTTATGCCAACAGATTTGGAAAACTGCTACTTGGCCAACTGACTGGAAGAGATCCATATTTATGCCTATTCCCAAAAATGGGGATCCAACTGAATGTGCAAACTATCGGACAATATCATTAATATCCACACACAAGCAAAATTATACTAAAGATCATTCAAAAGAGACTGCAGCAGTATATAGACAGGGAATTACCGGAAAATCAAGCGGGATTCAGAAGAGGGCGGGGAACGAGGGACATCATTGCTGATGTCAGGTGGATATTAGCTGAAAGCAGAGAATATCAGAAAGATGTCTATCTATGTTTTATTGACTACACAAAGGCATTTGACTGTGTGGATCATAATAAATTATGGATAACACTTCAGAAAATGTGAATACCAGAGCACCTAACTGTACTCATGAAGAATCTGTATATGAACCAGGAGGCAATTGTTCAAATAGAACAAGGAGATACTGCCTGGTTTAAAGTTGAGAAAGGTATGCATCAGGGCTGTATACTTTCACCCTATCTCTTCAATTTATACGCTGAGCAAATAATCCGAGAAACTGGACTTTATGAGGAAGAATGCGGCATCAGGATTGGAAGAAGACTCATTAACAACCTGCGTTATGCAGATGACACCACTCTGCTTGCTGAAAGTGAAGAGGATTTAAAACATTTCCTGATGAAGATCAAAGATCATAGCCTTCAATATGGGTTGCGACTAAACATCAACAAAACAAAAATCCTTACAACTGGGACAGTATGCAAATTCACAATACATGGAGAAAAGATTGGGGTTGTCCAAGATTTTGCTTTGCTTGGCTCTATAATCAACACCCATGGAAGCAGCCGTCAAGAAAGCAAAGGATGTATTGTGCTAGGAAAAGCTGTGGCAAAAGATCTCTTTAGAGTATTGAAAAGCAAAGATGTCGCATTGAAGACAAAGGTGTGTCTGACTCATGCCATGGTATTTTCAGTGGCATCATATGGTTGTGAAAGCTGGACATTGAACAAGGGAGACAGGAGAAGAACTGATGCTTTTGAATTGTGATGCTGGAGACGTCTATTGAGTATACCATAGCCTGCCAAAAGAACCAACAGATCTGCCGGGCATGCTAGCGCATGCCTGTAATCGCAGCGGCTTGGGAGGTGGAGGCGGGAGGATCCCAAGTTCAAGACCAGAAGCAGTCTGTGTAACTTAGCAAGACCCTGTCTCAAAAAAAGTAAAAATAATGGGGTGGGGGTACAGCTCAGTGGTCTAGCACTTGCAAAGCATACAGGCACGAGTCTGTGGGTTCATCCCCCAATACAAAAAAAAAAAAAGGAATCAACAGATCTGTCCTAGAAGAAGTGCAACCAGAGTGCTCCTTGGGAACGAGAATGGCCAGAGTGTGTCTTACATATTTCGGACATGTGGTCAGGAGAGATCATTCCCTGGAGAAAGACATCATGTTTGGGAGAGTGGCAGGTCAATGCAAACGAGGAAAACCCTCCACCAGATGGATTGACACAGTGTCTGCAACAAAGGGTTTAAACATAAATAAGATCATGTGCTTGGCACAGAATCAGGAAGTGTTTCAATCTGATGTACATAGAGTCACTATGGGTCACACTGGACTGAAGGGCACCTAACAACAACAACAACAGTTGTAGAAGCTCACAAAACAAAGAGGAAGTGAAGATAGTGAATTATGTTCAGAAGGGAAACCTTACGACCATCCTATAATACCAAAGCCATAGTTTGATGACCTATGTTCCAGAAAGTCAGAAGAAAACCCTTTATTTTGTTAAGGAACTAAAGGTCAATATGTGAATGTGAGTTAGTTCAATATGTGGATGTTGGTCAAATGCATCCATCAGCAGTATCTGACTTACAGTCACTGCCCTTTGCATTTAAAGGTAACTCTTGTCATTGCCACTGGTCTCTGTTGGCAAATGAGTATCTTTTGCACCTTGCTTCCGTATGAAAGCTCTGAATTTGCATTCTACATGACTGCACTTCTGATATTCTGGTCCCAAGTTCTTGATTAGAAACAAGGTCTGTTTCCACTCCCAACATTGTCTTATTCATTTTTGAGGTGAGCATTCTTAAATCATTTCTCTAATTTTCATTGTCCCAGTTCTTTTTCCTGGTTATTTTTCATTTGGATTTTTCTGCCCATTGGCTAACAGTAGCCTAGTTTTGTTAGAGGAGTTTAGTGTGGGTGATGTTCTTCTGGAAGAGTTCTAAGTGATGTTGAGGAAACTAGACAAGAAGTCAGATAGCGTCCAAGTCTGAGGGTAAAATAAAGAATAGGAATGGTCACACTACCCCTCACCAGTGCCATTTTACATTATATTTAAACCCCACATGGTCACTATTTTTCCTTTTGTGTTTTGTACACTCTGCCTTTGCTCCTGCAGTCTCTTTTGCCTGAAATGCTCTCTTCACTTTTCCCTTTCTCACATTTGCTTTACTTATTCTTTAAGAATCAGCTCAAATGACTTACCAAAAATCCCTGACAGATTAGTCACTGAATTTCTGTGCTTTCAAAAATATTTTTATTTTTAATAAATTGTATATATTTAACAACATAGTGTTTTGAAATATGCAAACATTATGGAATAGCTAACTTGAAATAATTAACAAATGTATTACCTCACATACTCATCAATTTTTGTGCTGAGAACATTTTAAATGTACTCTTATTTTCAAGAATATAATACATTATTATTAACTATAATCACCATGTATCACAATTGATCTCGTGATCTTATTCCTTCTATCTAATTGAAATTTTGTATCCTTTGACAAACATCTCCTTCCCTGCTCCCAGCCCCTGGTAACCACCATTCTACTCTCTGCTTCTATGAGTTCAACTGTTTCTGTTTGCACATATAAGTAAGATCATGCAGTATTTGTCTTTCTGAGCCTGGCTTATTTCACTTAATATAATGTCTCTAGGTTCACTAATGTTGCTGCAAATGAGAAGATTCCTTTATTTTCTGCAGCTAAGTAGTATTCGGTTATATATTTATACCCCAATTTGTATCATTCATCCATTGATGGACACTTAGGTTGATTCCATATCATGGCTATTGTAAATAATACTGTAATGAACATGAGAGTGTAGATATGTGTTTGACACGTTGATTTCATTTTATTTGGAGATAGACCCAGTAGTGGGATTGCTAGATCATACAGTGGTTCTATCTTGAATAATTTGAGGAACCTCCATGCTGTTTTTCAGAGTGGCTGTAGTAATTTATATTGCCAACAATAATGTACAAGAGTTCCCTTTTCTCCACATCCTCACCAACATTTAACTCTCATCTTTTTAATATGAGTTGTAATAACAGGTGTGAGCTTACAAGTCATTGCGTTTTTTAATTTGCATTTTTTGAGGATTAGTGATATTGCATAAACTAATTGGCTATTTATATGTCCTCTTTTGAGAAGTGTTTATTGAAGTCCTTTAACTATTTTTTATCAAGTAATTTATTTTCTTTTTGTTGAGTTCCTTACATATTTTGGATACTAATCCCTTACCAATGAGATGATTTGTAAATATTTTTTCCCATTCTGTATATTGCCTCTTTAGTCTGTTGTTTGTTTCCTTTGCTAAATGGAGGCTTTTTGGTTTGCTGTAATCCCATTTGTATATTTTAGCTTTCATTGCCTGTGATTTTGGGGTTATATCCAAAAATCCTTGCCCAGATCAATGTTGTGGAACTTTTCCGGTATATTTTTTTCTAGTACTATTACAATTTCAGGTCTTAACATTCAAGTTTTTAATCAAACTTGTGTTGATTTTTATATATAGTGAGAAGAAGACCTAATTTCATTCTTCTACATGTAGATATTTAGCTTCTCAACACCATTTATTGAAGAGACTATTTTTTCCAAATATGAATTCTTGGCACCTTTGTTGAAAATCAGTTGCCTGTAAATGTGTGGATTTATTTCTGGGCTCTCTATTCCATTCCAATGGTTTATATACTTGTTTTTGTGTCAGTAGCATGCTTTTGTTGTTGTTTGAGATGATCTCACTATGTGGCCCAGGCTAACTTTGAACTTGCAATCCTCCTGAGTGCCTGTAAAGGCATGCACCACTCATCATCACCATGCTAAGTGATATCAGGATATTTTGATTGCAGCTTTATAATATATTTTGAAATAGTGTTATGCTTCCAGATTTATTCTTTTTGCTCAAGATTGCTTTGGTTATTTGGGATCTTTTGTGGTTCCATATGAAATTTAAGATTGCCTTTCTATTTTATGAAAAATGTCAGCAGAGTTTTGATAGAGAGTGCATCGATCTGTAGATTGCTTGGGTAATATTGATATGGATATTTTAACAGTATTCTTCCAGTCTATGAATATGTTATCTTTTCATTTATTTGTGTCTTATTCAGTTTCTTTCATCAGTGTTTCACAGTTTTTAGTACACAGATCTTTCATTTCCTTGGTTAAATTTATCCCTAAATATTACATTTTTGGTAGCTTTAGGAAATGGTATTATTTTCTTGATTCCTTTTTTGGATAATTCATCATTATTGTATTAGTGTAGCACTACTGATTATTTTGTAACCTGCAGCTTTATTGAATCTATTAGTTCAAATAGAGTATTTGGTAGAATTTTTAGAGTTTTCAATATATAAGATCATATCATTTACAAACAAGGACAGTTTAACTTTTTTCTTTTCTAATTTGGATGCCTTTTCTTTCTTTCTCATTTAGTTTCTCTGTCCAAGATTTCCAGTACTGTGTTGAATAGAAGAGGTGAGAGTAGGCATCCTTTTCATGTTCCTAACCTTAGAAGTAAAGCTTTTGACTTTTCACCATTGGGCCTCTTGTTAGCTGTGGCTTTGTTATCTATGTATGGCCTTGATTGTATTGAGTTACATTTCCTCCATGCCTCATTTGTTGAGGGATTATATCATGAAAGGATATTGAATTGTGTCAAGTGCTTTTTCTGTATCAAGATGATCATAAGGTTCTATTTTTTCAATGTGATGTCATACTTATTGACATGTAATTTGAAACATCCTTGCATCCAAGGGATAAATTCTACTTGATCATGGTGAATGATGCTTTTACTGTGCTGTTGAATTTAGTTAACTAGCATTTTGCTGAGGATATTTGTTTCTATGTTCATCAGAGGTATTGGCCTGTGATTTCCTTTCCTTGTAATACCCTTATTTGGCTTTGGTATCAGGTAAAACTGCCTTTATAAAATAACTTTGGAAGTATGCCCTCTTCATTAATTTTTTGGAAGAGCTTGAAAAGATTGGTCTTAGTTCTTCTTTAAGTGTTTGTTAGTTTAGCAGTGAAGTCGTCAGGTCCTAGGCTTTCCTTTGATGGGAGATTTTTTATTACTGAAACAATCTTTTTACTCATTAGTCTTTTAAGATTTTCTATTCCTAATATTTCAATCTTTGTAGGTTGTATGTGTCTAGGAATTTTTCCATTTCTTTTAGATATCCAGTTTGTTGGCATATAATTGTGCATCGTAGTCTCTTATGATCTTTAGTGTTCCTTTGATACTAGTTATAATATCTCCCTTTTTATTTCTGATTATTGAGTATTCTTTCTTTTTGTCTTGGTCTAGGTAAAGGTTTGTTGATTTTATCTTGACCCCCAAAAAACAACTCTTGAGCGGGGCATGGTGACTCACATCTATAATCTCAGCAATTTAGGAGTCAGAGGCAGGAGGAACACAGTTTCGAGGCCAGAGGCAGCTTACGCAATTTAGTGAGACCTTGTCTCAAGATTAAAAAATAAAAAATGGGCTGAGAGTGCAGCTCAGTGGTAGAGCACTTGCAAAGCATGAGTGAGGCCCTTGGTTCAATTCCCATGTACCACCAAAACTCTTGAGCCTGATGCCGTGGTGCAGGCCTATAATCCCAGCAATTTGAGAGGCAAAAGGATGAGACCAGAGTCAGCCTGCATAACTTAGTAAGACCCTGACTCAAACAATTAAAAAATGATACAAGAGTAAGTTGGAAGTTAACATGAGCAATGTACAATGAAATCCATGTATGGAAATGTCATAATGAGACCCATCAAGTTGTACATTAAAAATTACTAAAAAAAAAAAAGTTAAAAAAATGTTTAATGGGGCTTGGAGTGCAGCCTGGTGATAGAGCACTTGTAAAGTATGTGCGAAGCCTGGGGTTTAATACCCCAGGAGTACAAAGAAAAAAAAATCTTAGATTTGTTGACTTTTTCAATTGTTTTTACAGTCTTTTTGTTTATTTATTTTTTATTTTGAGTCAGGGTCTTGCTAAGTTATGCAGGCTGCCTCTGGACTGAAACTCGTGATCCTACTGAGTTGCTGGGATTATAGGCATATGCCACAGCCTCTGACTATTGTCTCTGTTTCATTCATTACTGCTTTTACTTTTACTGTTTCCTTTCTTCTCACTTTGGGTTTGTTGTTGTTTTTAGACACCAGGGGACAAGGGCCATCTCTTAGATGTTGTTGTTGTTGTTGTTAGGTGCTGTCGAGTCGGTATCCAACTCATAGTGACCCTCATAGGGTTTTCAATGGCTGACAGTTTTGAGATTGCCTTGGGAGTGGATTGCCAGGTCCTTCTCACTTTGGGCTTAGTCTGTTCTTTTTCCTGTTCCTGGAGGTATAACATTAGGTTGTTCATTTGAGATCTTTCTTCTTTTTTCATGTAGGAACTTTATTCCTATAAATATCCCTCTTAGAACTGCTTTTGTTGCATCCTATAGGTTTTGATGTGTTAGTTATCCATTTTTTGTCTCAAGATTTTGAAAGTTTTCCTTTCAATTTTTCTTTGATACTTTGGTTGTTCAAGAACATGTTTAATTTCCATTATTTGTGAGTTTTTGAACTTTGTCCTGTTACTGATTTCTACTTTCATTGCATTCTGCTCAGAAAAGATACTTAATATGATTTCAGTCTTCCTAAGTTTGTCAAGATTTGTTTTGTGGACTAACATCTGGATAACATTCATGTACACTTGAGAAGAATCAGTGTTCTGCTGCTATTGGGTGGAATGTTCTGTAAATGTCTATTTGGTCCATATGCTCTAATGTGTAGTTTAGTTCCAACATTTTCTTATTGGTTTTCTGTCTGGATGATCCATTTACTGCTGAAGTCAGAGTATTGAAGTCCCCTACGATTATAGTATTACAACTGATCTCTTCTTCGACCTGTTAGTATTTGCTTTATATATTTAAGTGTTCCACTATTGGATACTTACAGTTTCAAGTAATATATCCTCTTGAAATATTGACTCATTTATCATTATATAATGGCTTTCTTTTCTCCTTTTTATACTTTTGTACTTAAAAGTTTATTTTATCACTGGGCATGGTGGCACATGCCTGTAATCCCAGCAATTTGGGAGGCAGAGGCAGGAGAATCACAAGCTCGAGACCAGAGGCAGTCTGAGTAATTTAGTGACACCTTGTCTCAAAAAGTGAAAAAATGCCCTGGGAGTACATCTCCATGGTACAGCACTTGCAAAGCTTGTAAGCACGAGGCCCTGGGTTCAACCCCTAGTACCACAAAAGAAAAAAAAAGTTTATTTTATCTTACATACAGTAAGTATAGCTGTTCATAAGCCTACTGCCTTAGCCCTGTGGCATCTGATCCGGTCAGATCTCAGAAGCTACACAGGGTCGGGCCTGGTTAGTACTTGGATGGGAGACCGCCTGGGAACACCAGGTGCTGTAGGCTTGGGGGACGGACTGGGCAACCCCCTCCCAAAAATCAATCTGCCATTGAAAACCCTGTGAACAGCAGAGAAGCACTGTCAATAGTGTTTCACCTGTTGTATGTAGGGTTGCTATGAGTCGGATACCAACTCGACGGCACCTAACAACAACACAATATAGCTGTTCATGTTCTCTTTGTTTCTATTTGTAAGAAATATCTTTTTCCATCCCCTCACTTTCAGTCTGTGTGTTTTTTTTTAGAGGAAATGAGTCTCTTGTAGGCTGCAAATCATCAGGTCTTGATTTTTTTCTTTTAATCAACTCATTCACTCCATGTCTTTTGATTAGATAATTTAATCCATTTACATTCAAGGTGATTATCATTATGTAAGGATTTACTACTGCCATTTTATTATTTTCTGGTTGTTTTGTAGATCCTTTGTTCATTTCTTCCTCTCTTGGTGTATTTCTTTTTGATTAGGTAATTTTGTTTTCATTCTTAGAATCCTTACTTTCTATCTTTATTAATATCTACTTTAGATTTTGCTTTGTGACTTTCATGAGGCTTATGGAAAACGTCTTATAGTTATAATAGGCTATTTTAAGCTGATAAAACTTTGTTAGCATACAAAAAC
>VMDO01041088.1:0-11455 GCA_007922755.1 Pedetes capensis
GAAGAGATGGGTGCTGGGGGGCCTGGTGTTCTGGCCTGGCCAGGTGGGACTGCATGCCTCCTTGCAAGTGGGAAAAAGCTGCAAATGGGTACTAAGGAGGGCTGCATCTGCATGCATGCTGCTTCCCAGGAGCCCTGTAGCAAGCAGGTGAATCCCTGCTCAGAGGGGCAGTAGTGGTCGAGGCTAGGTTTGACCTTGGGCCTTGCTGGCTCCCAGGCTGTCAATGCTGTAGGGCTGCTGGGGCCTCCTGAGGGGGATGGGCAGGGACAGTGGTGGAGGCTGCAGCTGAAGAGCTGAGTCTGGAGTCCACTGGCCTCTGGTTTTGCAGACAGTGTGAGACTGGGCAGACTCCTCTGGAGGGCGAAGGCAGGGCACCTGCTGTCTGGAGGGAAGCGTCTGGACCCCAAGCCCCAGGGCCAGGGCTGGGCCAGGCAGTGAGGGCCAGGAGGGTGGACTGAGGAGACCTTGCATGGAGGGAGCAGGCAGATGGTGCCACTTGACGGGGTCTGAGTGAAAAACTGAACTGAAACTCCTGACTATCTCCTCCCTGAGGCCTCCCGTTCCATGATTGAGATTCAGCCCTGGGGTTAGGCAAGTTCTAGACCAGGTTTCTCTTAAAATGCAGACCTTCCAGAGAAAATGTGGAGTGACCGCAGGTGTCTTATCTCTCCCTCCAGAGACTGTGCCGGGGGGCACTGGTCCTTTATCTCAGCACCAGGGTGCCGAGAGCTGGGCTCCTGCAGGATATTTGCTGAATGAAGGAATGATTGGCACATTCTGGGCAGGTGAGGCTGGGTTCCTGGGGGTCAAGGAGGGAGGAGGGTACTGATAAGCAGACCGCACCACCACGCTCCTTCAGGCAGAAAGCCCAGCCTCCAGCCATGTCCCCTCCGAAGGGAGGAGGAAGCGTGTCAAAATGACAGCGACCTGCGCGAGCTTCGCTCTTAGCTTTCTGGTGGTTTTAGATCATTTCCACCTCACCCTCATTTCTGGGGCCTTGTTTGGACCAGAGGCCCACCAGGTCCTCTGTAGGGCAGGGCATACACTGTGTGGACAGGTCACGCGGAGCAGAGACCCAGATCAGGTGGGCAGGATTTCCAACAGCACGAAGGTGAAGGGGGGCTGTCTGGCAAGAGCCTCCTGGGTTTCTAGGCCAGACCTAAGTCAGTCCCCATCCTGCTTAGCCTCTCTGATCCTTTGTTTTGTCATCTGTGAAATGGGATTCAGATCCACCGGCCGATTGGCAGGTGGTGATGTTAAGCCCTAGCACCACGTTAGGCACAGGGCAGAGTCTCTGGAAATGGTCACTTTGGTCCTTTCAGCTGCTGTTCCCTGAATGCATGTCCCTGTGCAGGAAGCCGGCGTGGAATACATGTTGAGCGCATTTTCTGGTTGTATCTGGGGTGAGAGACAATAGGAGGAACAGCCCTAGGTTCTGGGGATTCAGTCCGCATGAAGACTGCGCCGCACCACTCAATCAGTGGTATTAACAGTGCACAATAGGCACAATTAGAAATAAGAGCAGCAGCAACGGCAGTGGCTGACATAGCGCCTCGGACTCTGAGTACCTGCATTGCGGGAGTCTGAGGTTTCCTTATGTCCTGATGAGAATGGAGCTGTATGTTCGCCCCTGTGATCGCCTCACTTACGGGGTGAAATCAAGAACGAGCCATGGGACGGGGTAGTGCTGCAGCAGAGGCGTCAGAAGCCTGGGGTAGCGTTTGTGACTCCAGCAGGTGGTTGCCTTGAAATCTCACCTCAGGCAGTTGAAATGCTCAGCCACGGGGTCTCGGGATCTCCAGGTCTCTGCAGTACTGCTCAGTGCCTTCTTGCTCTGCCAGGTCCTGGGATTGCTCAAGCCCAGGAGGCAGACCCAGACTCTGAGCCCAAGGCCACTGTTCCGCTCAGCAGGTCCCTGTTAATCTGCCCTACTTGCCACTCATTAGGGTGGCTCCAGACCCCTGGGGAAGCCCATGGCCCTGAGGGTGGTCACTCCATTCACTTAGCACGGTTTCTTCCTTCCTAGACCTGGATTGGTGGCACCATTTCTGACAGCTCCAGACACACTGGTGTCATCACTGGCAGCCCCCAGTCAGGGAGGGAGGCTGTGAATTCCCCCAGGGCTAGGGAGCTGCTGGGGCCATGAGGATAAGCACCGTCTTTCAGAGGGTGGGTGAGGCTGCCATTTGTGAGGCTGCCAGTTGAAATCATGTCAGATGGAGGCTTGGGAGAGACGTCGTCAGCTTGGCTGTATTTGGAGGCAAAGATTGGAACAAAATTTCTGATTTTCCCCCAGCTTTGCCACAGGAGCTTTAGCTAGGATGGGGGGCTGGACATGGGCAGAACCAGGGTACCCTGTGGGGGGCCTCAGAGATGCCAGGGCTGGGTGACTGTGGCATCTGTTTCTTTTCCTGTGCACAGGACATGTAGGCCGGGGCACTTCTGGGCTTTCACACGGGGCAGTTTTCTCAGGCAGGCCACTGCCCACTTGCTCAGGGCTACAGCAAATGATTTCTCTGGAGTGTATTTGACACTGGCCTGCTGAAGGCCACAACCCCCGCCCCCCCCCGCCCCTGTGAGCTGGTGCTTAATCCTTAGGCCAGGAGTGCTGCATTCACATTGCATTTTAATTGGATTTGGGGGTTCAGTTTCTCTTCTTTCTCACTGGGCTGCTCTCTCATTTTCCTTCGTTGTTGTTGTTGTTAGGTGCCGTCCAGTTGGGGTCTGACTCATAGTGGTCCTACATACAACAGGTGAAACACTATTGTCAGTTGTTGTTGTTGTTAGGTGCCATCCAGTCGTGTCCGACTTACGGCGACCCTCATGCGGTTTTCAATGGCTGATTGTTTCAGGATTGCCTCAGGAGTAGATTGCCACATCTTTCTCCCATTTTTGTGGTGCGGGGAATTGAACCTGGAAACTCAGAGACTGCAGAGTGGTGCTCTACCAACTGAGCAAAATCCCAGCCCCTATTGTCAGTGCTTCTCTGCTGTTCATAGGGTTTTCAATGGAGGATTGATTTTTGGGAGTGTGTTGCCAGCTTCTCCCAAGCCTGTAGCACTTGGTGTTCCCACATGGTCTCCCATCCAAGTACTAACCAGGCCCCACCCTGTTGAGCTTCTGATCTGACAGGATCAGAAGCCACAGAGCTAGGGCTGCAGGCCATTTTCCTTTAAACCCTTGCTATTTTTGTCCCTGTTGGTCTATTTCTGTCCATTTGTCCTTCTATCTACCAGGTTCCCTGCCTCTGAGTCCACCAGACTGTCCGCCCCTCCTTCCTTCTCACTTCCTATCTCTCCCGCTGCCTCCTTCTCTCCTATCTGTTTTATTCATTTAAGAGACGCCAATGCAGACCTCTTTGTGTCCGAGGCACAGCTCTGTGTACTTTGCAAATATTAACTCATGGCGGCCTCCAAAACCCCAGAGCGCATGTTTGACTGCGATTGTCTTTACTCTGCAGTTGAGGAAACGGAGACCGGAAAGGCACGCACCTGCTGAGGTCACACAGGACAGGGTACCAGTGCTGGGTGACGGAAACGTCCACCTGTGCACTCTTCTTGTGTCTTTAGAAAAAGACAGACAAAGTAAAAGATCACAGTCCTGCCTGGCCTCACAGATCCTATGCCTCTGGGTCTTCTCTGTGCCTGCGTTTGTCCCTGGGGCCTTGGGGAACCATGCCGGCCCCTCCATGCGTCTTGCTCAGGGAGATCCTCTGCCTGCCAGGCTGGACTCGAGCCTCACCATCGAGGGCTTGTGGAGAGCTTGGGGTCAGGAGCAGGTAGAAGGCTGAGAGGAGGAACCAGTGCCCTTCTTTCCTGCCAGCTTCTGGTAAGTGTGTGGGGAAGGCTCTAGAAAAAAGGCAGGGGATCCTACCTGTTTCCAGTGTGGATCTTCCCAAGTTCCACCTGAAGGGGGCATCCTGCTCCCCTCCCACCCCAACCTGCTGCAGACTGAGGCCCAGGAAGACGTAACACTCAACACACCATGTTGCTGTCACTCTTGCAAACGTCCAGACTGAAGGAGTAACCCTGCCAGACCTCAGCCAAATAGCCCACCCGGTTCTGTAGCAGACACAGGAATTGTGGATTCCACTTAAAGATGAAAAACGAAGACCTAGAGAGGCAAACCAATTTGTCCAAAGTCATTTTGCTAGACAGTGCTGGGGCTGTTTCCACCCAGGCCTATCTGACCAATTCTAGAAGTTTCCATTTAGCCACGTATCAGGGACTTCTGTGACATTGCATCTGGAGTTTTAGGGGAAATCCCTGGTTCCAGGAGTCCCAACAGACTGGAGCGGCCACTGGTCCCCAACACGCCAATTACAGAGATGAGTAATGGTGAAAAGCAGAGGGCAGGCTTAAATCAATGTGCACATTGGGAAGAGGAAGAGATAAAGGGTTCCAGTGACCCCTAAATCCATCTTTGAGGACTGACCTAGGTTTTTGGTTTAAATAGCTGTAGAACTGGGGAGGGGTGAGAGAGATGCATCATCAAGCAGCTGTGGTCACCTCTCCTCCTGCAGTGAGGTCCTCAGAGGTTGTTAAAATTGCTGTCATGGCTTGAGGGGAGCAATGTGGTTCCCATAAGATGATTACTCCTGCTCCAGGGTGCAGCCCACATCACAGATAATTGTCCTCATTTGGGGATAATCTGTTGGTTAAGGCTCACCACTGCTTGGGGCTAATTTCAATTCCTTGTCAAAGAGATATTTATCGATTGCTTCAAGATGACTACAGGAGTAGGTGACAAAAAGGGAAAAGTGAAGAGGCAGATGCAGAGCCAGAGAGGGACAAAATGGAGTTAGGCTAGGGGCCAGTGTCCTCCTTCACTTTTAGTTATCTTGTGGGCCCCAGTGAGGAGTCAATGCTTTTTAGCAAAAACAGTTTCTAAGCACAGTAATAATATGGAGAGATGGTAAAGTAGATCAGCTGCTATAACAAATAACCTCAAATTTCTGAGGCTTAACACAATATAAGTTTGCTTAAAAGTCCTGAAACAGACTAATGTGGATATTACTGGCCAAGAGGTTTTCCCACGTGTCTGTGCTCTGAGTGATGGCTCAGGTCCCAGGCTCCTTCCACATTGTGGCTCTGCCATCACCTTGAGCCACAGGTTCATCTGGTGGGTTCTGTGTACCTATCCAGAAGTCCAGGAAAGAATGGAGAATTTAGTGAATTGGACCTGGAAATAGAGACCCTCACTTGTGCCACCCTCTGTTGGCCAGAATTCAGACACTAACTGCAAAGGAAGCTGGGAAATGTCACTGGCTTTGTGCCCAGGAGGATAAGAGAAATAGTCTGGTGAACAACCAGCCCATTTCTGCCACATGAGGCTCCAGAGTGTGTTTTCAGTTTCATCTCTTATGACTTGTTCTTGGCCACCATCTGTGAAGAATGCTTTGTTTGCTCACAAGTTTTTCTTCCCTCTCCAACCTTGCCGTGGCCCATTGTGGGCAGAGCATACTGCTCTGTCCCACTGACTTGGGCCTTTACCATGTGACTTGCTCTAATCAGTGGAATGTGATAGACAAGGCATGTCACAACCAGCTGAAGGCTTTTTGAGGTGGCCTTGCATTTTGAGAAGACTATTCTCCAGGTGGCTGCTGCTACTTCCGCCTAAGTCCTGGAAGAAGAGCCACGTGAATAGACTTGACCTTGGCCAACAGTCTAGAGCACAGATGCCTCAGCCAACCAGCAAACCTGTGGATAAGGAACAAATGCTTGCTGTTGCAGGTGCTGCTGTTTTGGAGTTGTTGGTCACATAACATTATGATAGCACTACCTGACCCAGAAAACCTACAGCTATGATGAAATTATCACCACAGACCCTTGGTATATGCTGCTCTCTCATACCTCCATGACAATATCTGCTGTTGCTTCTCACTAAAACCTTTTAAAATGACCTCTTCTGAGCCAGGCTAAAGGTAGACCCTGAGTTCTCCGCTGCAGATAAGTCCACGTCATACATCTCTGGCTTTGCACATTGAAAAGGAGCCATTCAGTGACTGCAGGTGACATTATTAGGGTCCTGAGATGAGGCTTAACTGCATGGATGTCCAGCCACTTTGGGTTTTACTAGTGAAGTGACTCAGCTTTGGTCCACCCAGCCCAGGTCCATCCACATGTCCACAGCCTTTAACTGAACATGGCTGGAAGGGGCTGGGTAGCCCCACTGTGCAGGTCTTGTCCAAGATTCATGGTCACCACCCACAGTGGGAGGAGCATGCCTGAACCCAGTGGATTTTCCTAATGTCCCAAGTTCCTAGGTACTCGGAAGGTGTAGTGGCTATGGGCACTTTGGCTGGAGTCCTTCTTGTTTTGCCTTGGTAACCCTGGACTCCCCCCTTGCTGGGGTGGAGCTTCTGGAGGTAGGAGCCACCTGAGCTTCCTCTTTCCTCCAACCAGCACTCTGAGGTCCCACATGCGGTGGACAGTCAGACAGTGCTCCCTAAACTGGACTGACTTGAATGTCTGTCCCCTCACGCTGGGAGGCCCATAAGGGCACATTAAATGCTGGCAGGCATCCTTGGCCATGCTGGGCTCCACTCTTAGTGCTTAGATGATGGATCTGTCATTGCCCACGAAGACGAGAGGCTGGGCCACCTCCAGCACTCTTGGCAGGAAGCCTGGGCTCGGCACAAATGTGATCCCTCTCTCTTCCTGAGCTCTTGGCATCCAGAGCCTGCGTCAGGAGGGAACAATCCACCGCCCACACCTTGGCCCACACATGCCTCGGGGAAGCCAGAGGGTTGGATTAGCAACAGCCCCAGGCTGCCAGCCCAATCCTCTTGCTGTGACCCTCAGAGGACGGGCCACAGCTCGGGTCCTGACCCTGCCCTAGAGGGAAATCTGTTCTGAGGCAGGATGCTTAGGGCTGCGTCAGTGGCTAAGTGAGCACCTACTGTATGCCCAGTCCTCTGCAGGTGCTAGGAAGACAGGGGCAGGGGCTGTGGCCCTCCAGGAACCAGTGATCAGGGGCTGCACAGATGCAGACACGGCCTCCTGTAGCCATGGAGGCCAATCTGCCTCGGGGAGTTAAATTCTTGTGGTGCCCTAGCAAGTTGAATCGTCTTTGACCCCGTGATGTAGGAAAGGGAGCTGAGGCCAGCGGGGTGAGGCAACCAGCCCGGGGCCAGGAGGAGCGGGGTGTTGTCAGCTGTGGGCCCTCCCAAGGCCACGGGGCCCACAGCACCTGGGGAGAACTGCGCCAGGACATTCCTGGGTGGCATTTGTTCAGGAGGCAGGTTGGGTAGACTCGGTCACTGGCTGCTCCTGGGGGTCACACTCTCAATGGCAATGGCCCAGGGCTACACAGGTGGGGGCGTTGATGCACTTGAGAATCAGCCCTCCTTCCCTGGGGGGCAAATGACAGGAGGGACAGTGGAGGAACTGCAGAAACGGGACAGCCGGTCACCACACACCAGCGACCGCCTCACTCAGCCCCACTCTGCCTGGCTGGGTGCTTAGTTCACTAAACCACTTCCCTTACAGCGGAGGGCAGCACCTCAGCTCAGCCGTGCTCGCTGGCCCTGGACATGTCATATCATACTCGGGCAGCTGAGAGGCACCATCTCCTCTGTAAACAGCTAGCTGAGTTTCTGGAGATCCACACCCAGGGGCTTCTCCTTTCCCTGGACAGCATGAAGGACTGAGTCCTTCTCTGGCCCCATGCTCACAACGGAGGCTTGTGTGGGTGGCATCAGGTCTCGTGTTTCTTCAGAGAGAAGTAGGCGTGCCGCGTGGCTCCATGCGACAGCCACACCTCCTGCTCAGGGGGCAGAGCCAGGAGACTCTGGTGGTGGAGCCCGGCACCTGAGAGATACTCTCCTCCTCACGCACACTTCAGAGACACAGGCTCTGCGCCCCGGCTGCAGCTAGACAGGAGGCGTGCTGAGAAGGAGGTTGGGGAGCACAGAGCCAAAGGCACTGTGGCCAGAGAAGGGCAGACAGTGAGGGCCTGTGGGTTCCAGTAGAGTAGCAGGATCAAGGGCAGGAGATGCCAGTTTGGGGCAGCGAGGGAGTGAGGGGCAATGCTGCTGGGGAAGTGGTCCCAGGTCACTGGCAGGCTCAGAGCCCCACCTACCGAGAGGGCAAGAGTCAGTTTGAGGTCCCCTTCTTCCTTCTCCTAACGCTGCACCCTGCTGCGACCCTGTTGTTGTGGTCTGGGTCTGCAATGTCCCCTGAGGGCTGACGTGTTGAAGGCTTGGTGAGGTGGAACTTTGCGGAAGTGGCTGGAAGGAGAATGCTCTGACCTCACAATGGATCAGTCCATTGTTGGACTCTTAATTGGGGGTCTCTGGGGAGCTGGCAGAAAGTATAAGGTGGAGCCTGGCTGGAGGAAGTGCCTTCGAAGGGTGTATTGTGTGCTCAGCATCTTCCTCTCTCTGTCTCTTTGCTTCCTGGTCACCCTGAGATGAGCTGCTTTCCTCTGGCATGGCCTTCTGCCATGGTGTTTCAGCCTCACCATAGACCTTCAAAGCCACCTGACCACGAATTGATGACTCTGAAACCCTGAGCCAAAACGAATCTTTCCTCCTCCTTGTGGTTTGGAACTAGATTGTCATGTCATTAGGTCCCCAGCTGGTGGCGATGTCCTGGGAGGTTGTAGAATTTTGGGAGGTGGATTTTAGGTGGAAGTAGCTCCCTGGGGGAGGGCCTTTGGAGGTTTTTACCCCAGACCCATGCCCTAGTCTCTCTCTGTTCCTGGTCTGCCAGGCAATGAGGTCATCTGACATAGGTGTGGTAGCCTGCTGCTGCCAGGCCTACTCTGCTGTCATTTGTTGTTGTTGTTGTTGTTAGGTGCCGTTGAGTCCGTATCCGACTCATAGTGACCCTGTGTACAATAGGCGAAACACTATTGTCAGTGCTTTTCTGCTCTTCATAGTTTTCAATGGCTGATTGATTTTTGGGAGTGGGTTGTTGGGTCCGTCTCCCAAGCCTACAGCACCAGGAGTTCCCAGGCGGTCTCCCATCCAAGTACTAACCAGGCCTGACCCTACCTAGCTTCTGAGATCTGATGGGATCGGATGCCACAGGGCTACGGCTACAGGCCCTGCTGCCTTTACAGACTGATTTTCTAACTTTGAGATCCCAATAAACCTCCTCCCCCATAAGCTTGTTTGGGTTGATTTTTTTCTGCTACAGCGGTGCAGCTGACTAATACTGAAAACTGGTACCAGAGAGTGGGGTCTTTGCTGTGCAGAAACCTAGCCATGGGGTTCCTAAGACTTTGGAATTTATTTGCAGCAGGAGTCTGGAAAGGCTTGGAGATGTTGGCACATAAAGCCCTGGCAGGCTTGAGGAGCAGCTCTGGTGAGAGTAAGGAAGACTGAAGTGTTGCTGCCGATAGAAATGCAGATGAGATCACAGGGTTTCAGAGGAAAATGAGGGCTCCATTGGACACCAGGCTGCATGTGACCCATGTTATATTCTAGCAGAGATTGTGTGCATTTTGCCCATGTCCTAAAGATTTGGGTGAGGCTGAGTTGAAAAGTTATGAACTAATTAACTTGGCAGAGGAAATATCATGAGGGGGATGAGATGCAGGGGGCATGGCTTGGTTACTGCTTGCTGTGTTAAGCAGGATTTATGGAAAAAAATAGAGAAAAAGGTATGCACACAAGAAAAGATCTGAAAATGTGCAGTTTACAGAGGGAGAAATGTGACACTTGTTTAGGTCCCTGCTGACAGGGTTGGTTTAGCCAGGAAGCCTTACTTGTTAAAGAATCCACAGTGAAGGAAAGCCTCTGACCTTCTATGCTGGGACAGAAGAAATTCCATCAGAGCGCAGAAGGACTTGACTAGCCCTCCCATTGAAGAAGGCCTTGGGGCATGAAAAGGGGGAGTATGAAAAACTGCCTTTTGGAAGCACTCTTGAAAAGAGGCCACCCAGAGAAATGATTTCTCAGCCGGGGCATACAGAGGCTGCCACTGCAGCTGTGCTTCGAAAGGGTGAAGCTACCTCTCAAGTCAGCAGCCAAACTTGGCGATGTCCATGTTCTTCTAGTTTTGCAGGCATGCAGAATGCAAGGGTTAAGGGGTTATGGAGACCACTACCATGGTTTCTGCAGATAGCCTTTGAGGCCAGGCAATGTATATCAGGATTGGATGTCCTGAGAAGATGCCTTGAAGGGTTGATATGTGAAGCTTTGAAGGTGGAGTCTAAGCAACAACGAAGACCTCATGATGACAGAGATGCCAGGACCATGAGATGTCTGCTGAGGGAAGCTGCAAAAAAAAAAAAAACCCAAAAAACAACAAACAAACAAACAAAACCGAGAGCTGGCTCAGGAGGTCTCCAGGGGCAGAGCCATGCAAAGCTTTTCACTCAAATGATGCCAGATGATGTCACGGGTACCAGATGCCAGACTAAACTGAGTGAGTTTGTCTATCCAGTGGGATGTTGGTCTTCCTATGGCCTGGTCTTTCCTTTCTGAGCCCCCGTGCCTCCATTTGCAATGGGAATGCTTACGCCACTATGCATAACCTGTGTTTTGCTTTTTCAGGGTCCCACAGCCAAGTTTGCTTTGAGTCTCGGTGGATATTTGGACTTGGACTTTTGGCCACAGTTGAGACTGTTAAGATTGTTAAGACTGTGAAGACTCTTGAAGTTGGACTGAATGCGTCTTTCATTATGAGATGGTCATGACCTTGGAGGGGCAGGGTTGCAGTGCTATGGTTTGGACCTAAATTGTCCCCATAGAGAAGCTGGATTCATGTTGTTTGATCCCCAGCTGGTGGTGCTTGCTGTCCTAGGAGGTTGTGGGACTCTGGGAGGTGGGCCTTTGGTGGAAGTGGCTCCCTGGAGGTGGGCTTTTGGAGGTTTTACCCTGGACCCTCAGGCCTAGTCTCTCTCTGTTCCTGATCTGCCATGCGGTGGGGTCGTCCACTGCAGACCCTGCTGCCACCACCACCATGCCTACCCTGCCGCCATTATGGATTGAACCTCTAACTGTGAGCTCCCAATAAACTGCTTCCCCTATAAGTTTATTTGTGTTGGTTTTTCTGCTACGGCAGCAACCGCTGAGTAATATACTTCTCTACCTTGCTTTTCCCAAGTATTTGGTCATGTGATGAAAAGCTAACACACCTGTGAATTCCTTCTTCTAATGGGTTTGGTTTCATCACTTGCATCTCTTTTGACCCCTCCCTGTGGGCAAGATTTAGCAAATGAGCTCAGGGGCCAGAGCTTCCTGGAGCACGTGGAGGGTTGGGCAAAGGTAGTGACAGATGTGAGTGGGATGTGGCTACTGTTGAAACCATAGTGACCACATTCATGTGCCTGGGCACTTTCCATAGCCAATGGGACCTCCATCACCACCCTTGATCCCCACATGGCCCTGCTGACACCCCCATTTGATTGGTGAGAAACAAAGGGAGGAAGAAGGACTCTTGGGGAGGTTGCAAGTCCACATGCCTCGAGAGAGGCACACGCTCCCCTCTTTCCATTCCATTTT
>VMDO01041089.1:0-11449 GCA_007922755.1 Pedetes capensis
GCTGATGATTTGCAAGCACATTAAATGTGTATAATTTGGATTAACTGTCAGTAAATAGTTTGTGAATAGATCCAACATGAAAAACAAAACCTTTTTTTTTTTTTTTTTTTGGTGTTGGAGAGGGTGAACCTAGAATCCACACAGTTCTGGATTCTAAGACTACACAGCAAAACACCTTGTGTGTCAAATTCTTTGTAGCCTCACTTTAGTAATATGGGACAGGGGAAGGATTTCCCAAAAGGATAAACCTGCAGCATTTAATACGTCTTCAATAACATCCCAGGAAATATAATGAGGAAAAATGAGATCTAAATGATCTATTAATAGTTCTCTAGTTATCCTCTTTTGCTTATATATCAACCTCTATTTCTTTTCTAGGTATTAATGATTTTATGAGAGTTTGCAGCAAGAAATATTTAAGCACCTAAAAGTATAACCAATAGATGCTAAATGAAATAAAATTAGATTGGGTTTTATATCTCATGTCAGATTTTATTGATCAACCTTTTAAATTGTAAAATTATGCAGCTGAAACTAGAAGCAAATAGGGGAAATCAAGGAGCTTTTATTTAGCATTACTGGTTGATATTTTTAGAGGTACAAAACTGGTAGAAACACATCCTACTGAGTTACAGATGGGCTAGAGATAACCACTTCATAATCAATTCTGAACATTTGTTAGGATGTCACATGTTTCTTTAAATAGTTAAATAATCATTTCAAATAGGTATGGTAAGATCTGGAATAAATTAGATGGAGAAAAATACATGTGGGATCAAGTGACACTTTTGTACTCTACAATTTCCTATATTATAAATATATTTAGATAAGAGTTCTAAGTTTGTTAGATCTTCAAAATTTAATGTAGAGCTGGATGTGGAGGACCACATGAGCCTGCTAGGTAGTAAGATAGACATTAGCAGGCAATATGGAGAATGAAGGGATTAAAAGTAACTTCTGCCCTTCAGCTATCATGGATAAAACCCTGTAGGAGATAAATCTCTAAGGATCCTGGAAATACGTTATTCTAATGGACACCACACTCTAATCAAAGATGAATAGCTGCCTGAGCATCAATTGAGGCATTTTACAGAACAAAGACCCTAGGCTTCATATACTCTAAAGTGCAACAGGGGCTTTTCCAGGTGGAGCTTGAACTCCTGCTAAGCTCACCTCACACTAGGTGCCCAGAGTTGGGCACCCAGGGCTGACATCATGCTAGGGGGGCTCTAGCTTGAATAAACTAGGGCGAACATGTGCCCAAACTCTCTTCTGGTCTTCTCTCTTCTCTCAATCTGCTCTTCACCCTTTACTCTCCTGAATGCATGCCCCTTCTCTCCTATGGGTTGGCTCTGTGCAATCCTCCCCTTCTCTTGGGACAGCCATCTTTTCTATATCTCTTGGTCCCATCATCTTTTCTGTCTGTCTAAGGTGCTTTTCTCACTAAAAGTTTGCTTAACCATTCTGTTATGACTTTATCTTCCCCTGGGGAAAAGAAATATCAGTATGTCAATCCAAATTCCTTTCCAGGTTTATCTAAACTTCTCCAGTTGCCTCAGTTTTCCCTATAATCATTCCTTAAAAGTGAACTATCTTTTAATAAACCTTATCTATACTCTACTATAACTTCTGTGTAGGGTATAAATTCATATCAAATACAAGGACTGAAGTTTTGCTGCCAGATTTCTGGACCCATACTCCCCGTGTCTCTTAGGCAACAAGCCCAGGAGAACAATGTTGGAAACACAGAGAGATTGTTACCAGTTTTTTTTTTTGCCTCCAAACTGGGTCCTTTTACTTCTCAGAATTGTAAACATCACTTGGGCATTAAAGGAGAATTTTATTCTTCATCAAGAACAGAACTAGGATATAAACTATCAAATCAACTTTTAAATTCTTAGGGGTTGGATGGCTATAGATGTAGACTAAAAGAAAGGAGAAGGAGAGATAGATTCATAAAAAGAAGGAATACTCAAGTCCTTTCTGGGAATGGGTGGAGACTTTCCAGAAATTCCAGCACTGCTCCTTTTATGTTTTTTTCTAGTCATTGCCATGACAACTGCCACAACTGTCATGGCACTACAGGGTCTGATATTTAGCATGAAGATGAGATTATGGGGAAGCTAGAAGTTGTCTGGGGTCATTCTGGCAGCCATATTTGATTCAACCAGCTTCAGCTAGCCCACCTGAAGAGGGACTTCTGCCCTACAGGAATCTGGTCCTCACGTATAAACAAGACTAGAGAAGGGTGGAAATCCAGTTTGGTCACCTATGCAATACTCAGGGTAACAAGACACCATCTCAAAATCAAAACAAAACAACAAATGTAACAAAATTTAAACAGATGGTAATGACGGAGATTTGGGGGAGATGGAGAGGTAAAGAACTTCATCCCAGGATCTGGTTTGAATCTCACCAGCTGAGAATCAAGAACTTTGACACAACTACCAAGAAGACTGCTTTGAGGACTGGCTGCATAGAGGCATTATTTTTGAGAGATATTTTAAATAATGAAAATGTTAACATAGCAATAAGCCATGCATGGGGTCAAAATGTATGTAACCTTTGAGTTTTACTTTCCCCTCTGTGATTCTGTGCTTGAGACATGCTCAGGCAACTCCATCTTGATTCTTTTCTTAAACCTATGCAATATATAATCTCATTTTACTAAAAGGAAATTCCCCCAATAGAAAAACCTGAACAAGGAAACTTCTTTTGATCATATTGACACATCCCCAACCTATGACAGGAGACTTTCTAGAGTCATGCTACACTAGGCATCGAGAACTAGGCAACAAGGACTGACATCACACACACTGTGCCCTACATTAAAAAAAACTGGAGGGAACAAGCACACTGCCCTGTTTTTGGCTTCTTCATCTTCATTCTCTGAGTTTGTCCTCATCTGTGTCTTGGATGCCTCTCTCTCTCTCTCTCTCTCTCTCTCTCTCTCTCTCTCTCTCTCTCTCTCTCTCTGTGTGTGTGTGTCAGTGCCCACATATATTGTAAAGTGTGTTAATAAGCGCTATGACTTTGTTTCACTATCTGCAACTCATCCTGAAATTCTTTGCTGTGACCATGCCAAGGACCAGACTTAACCTGAGTGAAAGGCCCAACTGGGGGAATGCCTTAGGCTAGGTAGCCACACTGAGCTATATCTCTGCTGTGCCACTGGTGACAGTAAAAGAGTAATCTTTCTCTTTTCATAAATGGAAATTTAGCCATATTTTGTCCCTATAAACTTGTTTTGGTTGCTGGTAAGAAAGACAATGATGATAAAAGAAGACAAAAAGGGCCAGGTGTCATGGCCCACACCCATAATCTCAGCAATCTAGAGGGAGAGGCAGGAGAATTTTGAGTTCAAAGCCAGCCTCACTACACAAGGAGATCTTGTTTCAAAAATAAATAAATAATAAATTAATCAATCAAATAAATAAATAAAATGACAAAAGAGGTAAAAAAAAAAAAAAAAGAAAACAGAAGGGAAATTATGAAGAATGAAAGAGATCTTGAGCTGCCCAGGCTGACCAAGAACCCGGAGTTGTCCCGAATGACCCCCTTATCTTAGGATTCTGTCCTGCAGGCACCACTCCACAAATTCCTTTAAAAGATCCCTAGATCAGAATGCTCTGGGCCAGAACAAAGGGCTGTAGATATGGTCAGTAATTTCCAGGAACTCCCAGGCCTCAGGATAATACAAATGGCCTGCTTTAGCAACTCAAAAGCCTGCAGCCATAGCCCTGTGGCATCTGATCCCGTCAGATCTTGGAAGCTAAGCAGGGTCAGGCCTGGTTAGTACTTGGATGGGAGACCACCTAGGAACACCAGAAGCTGTAGGCTTGGGAGAAGGACCTGGCAACCCACTCCCAAAAATCAATCTGCCATTGAAAACCCTATGAACAGCAGAGAAGCACTGACAATAGTGTTTCCCTATGAGTTGGATACCAACTCGATGGCACCTAACAACAACAACAAAGCAACTCAAAAGCCCCACCTTATTTGACTTTCGATAGCAGACCCCTTTACTTTACTTTAGCAACTCAAGCCCCACCTTATCTCAAAGTCCCACCTTATTTGGACTTTCGCCTTTCGCCTTCTCCACCCCCTCCTTCCCTGCTTGTAACCCACAATATAAGCCTTCACCCTGCGGCACGTCAGGGGTGCCAACACTGAACCGCTGTGCCGGTAAGGTGTGGTACCCTCGAGCTTGAGCATTAATAAAGGCTCTTTGTTATTACATGCGACTTCGGACTCCCCAGTTGTCTTTGGGGTACTCGAACTTTGGGCACAACAATCTATATAAGACTGATCAGTAAGGAAGCTTTATATCACTCAGAATATACATTTAAAGCCAATAGCCATATTAACAACAGGAAAAACAACTGGAATGCTTATTTTTCCTTGAACATAGGAAGAAATACTGTTACTGTAACTTCTAAGGCCTGCGTCAGGGACATTGGAGGTTCCAATATGTCAAGTCCAACCAATTTGTGCCAAAGAAAGCAAATGGAAATAACATGAAAAGGCAAGGCGGGAAAGGAGGTTTTTGTTGTTTTGCTTTGTGGTACTGGGGTGTTGAACCCATGGCCTCATACTTGCATGCTTTGCAAGTGTTGTGAGCTGTACCCCCAACCTATTTATTTATTTATTTATTTATTTATTTATTTATTTATTTACCTTTTATTTTGAGACAGAGTCTTGCTAATTTACACAGACTGCCTCTGGTCTTGAACTTTTAACCCTCTGCCTCCACCTTCTGAGCCACTGGGATTACAGGTGTATGCCACTGAGCCCCACTTCAGGAAAGGATTTTAATAAACATAGCTATAAGGAGAAGATGGGAAGTAAGCATTTCAATCCATCTACACCTGGCATGAGCTTTAGGTTTCCTTATTCATTTGGCAGTACTGAGGATTGAACCCAAGATCTTGTGAATGCTAGCCAAGTGCTCTACCACTGAGCTACATTCTCAGCCCTTTAAAAAAGTTTTTATTTTGAGAAAGGGTCTTCCTAAATTGCCCAAGCTGGTCTTGAACTTAACTGTGAAGCCCAGGCAGACCTCAAACTTATAATCGGTTCTCGGTCTACAAGGTAATCTGAAAAAGTCTTTATTGCTTGAGGGGACAACCTGGGTCCCATGATTGTTCCTCCTTGGGATGATCTTATCCTGGGGACATATGTCTGCAAAGCTCTGATGTTCCTGGAATTCAAGGGGACTGAGGGTTATCTTAGGACAATGACTGGAAGTTTTTAAGTGTCTTAGGGAATGTGGACCAGGACATTGTAAAAACTGACAGTAAAATCCCTCAGTTACTCTTATCTTCCTGCCTTCTCCTTGAAGGGGAATGAACAGATTGTGTATCACCAGCTTTTAGACAGACACTTCTTGAGTGAGTATCATGCCTACATGCAGAATTAAACAGTCTGACCCTAACTTTTAAGACAAAGGAGTCAGATGCAAAATGAAGGCTGAGATGCCAGGCTTTTCTCCTGCTTTTAGTCATCCTGTGGACCCAAGTGAGGAGTCGTTGTTTTAGCAAAAGTAGTTTCTATGTACCTGTTCTATTACTTCATGAAATTAAGCTTCATTATCTGCTATAATATTTCACAGTCCATTTGACTGGTGAGGAAAGTAGGCAGCTCCTCATTGTGGAAATCTCATTGCCATTTGTATGATTCAAAATATATTATTTCTCAAACTTTTAAATTTGTGCATGTCTCTTATTATTGTGTTAGTATTTTGTTATTAGTGTAACATTTTTATTCAAATAAGCTTTACTTTAAAGAGAAAGTAAATTCTTCCTAAGTAATAATTCCCAGGAATTACATGTTAACATATACAAAATAAACTTTTGAGATGTCCATATGGCATTTAAATTCATCCCATGAACCAACCGTGTTTGGAAAAACCTGACATAATACATGCTCAATATGTATTTGGTAAATTAAGGAAGGCTGCATCCATACCACTGTGGCAACTGATTCTGTCAGATCTTGGAAACTAAGCAGGTTTGGGCCTAGTTAGTACTTAGATGAGAGACCACCTGGGAACACCAGGTGCTGTAAGCTTGGGAGAAGGACCCAGCAACCTACTCCCCCAAAACAATCAGCCATTGAAAACCCTATGAATAGCAGAGAAGCACTGACAATTGTGCTTTGCCTGTTGTATGTAGGGTTGCTATGAGTTGGATACCGACTCGATGGCATAGAACAATGATAAAATTAAGGAATGAATCTTAACTTATTTTTAGCAGTAATACTAGTGAAAGGAATTTTCCCCTCTGCCCTCTAAAGTTTCACTAGAATAAGTTGATAAAGATTAAATAGGTAAAAAGACATACAAACTTGTCATATGCACAGAGATAATTACATGGTGTAAGTACCCACCAACCCAACATAATTCAGAAGCTTATACATCTCTTTTCCCACAGAAATGGAAAATTGGGGATATAGACAATTTTGATGATCTGTGGAAGATTATTGCGGGGAATAAGTAATCCTAGAAACAGAAATTAACTTGAAAAATGATTCTCACTAATATGGTGGTGGTGGTGGTTGTTGTTGTTAGGTGCCGTCGAGTCGGTATCCAACTCATAGCGACCCTCATAGGGTTGTCAGTGGCTGACTGTTTCGAGATTGCCTTGGGAGTGGATTGCCAGGCCCTTCTCCCAAATATGGTGGTACATAACTTTAATTCTAGCATTTATGAGACTGAGGCAGGAGGATGGTGAGTTGGAGGCCAGCCTGGACTATACAGTGAGACCTTGTCAAAAAAGAAGAAAGAAAGAAAGAAAGAAAGAAAGAAAGAAAGAAAGAAAGAGCAGAGCAGAAAGGTAGGTAGGTAGGTAGGTTCTCTCAGTCCAAAAGACAGACATTATGTTGTCATAGAAGTCCATCCAGGTGCAGGCACATTCTTCAGTCTTCTTTTCTGAAATAGATAATGGATTTCAGTGTGAGGATGGAAGGCAATGGTGTTTCCTTTTGCAGTATGGTTTTCATGTAAGTGAAAGTAATTCCAGATAGAGCTTCTCCCTGTGCTAGGGAAGAGAGGAACAAGACAAGGTTAGAGGGACCTTGATTCTGAGCCTGCCTTTAAAATTCTTTTAATTTCTTTTTGATCAAATTGCTCAGCATGTCAAAAAATGCCATATTGGGGTGGGTAGCATCCTTTTCTGAGCCCCCAAAAGAGCCTGTTAAGAAACTTGAACACATAAAATACAAATGGAAAATGCGGAGCTGAAGTACTTTGAAGAAGAGGCATCTGTATTAAATATCTTGCAAGCCACCTGTGGTAGCATATACTTGTAATCCCAGCACACAGGAGGTTGAGGCAAGAGGGTCAAAAGTTCCAAGCCAGTCTGGGCTACACAGAAAAATCTTGCCTAAAAAGAATAAAAAAGAAAAGAAAAGAAAAGAGAAGAAAATAAAAGCCTGGGTATGGTGGCCCATGCCTATAATCCCGGCACTCAGGAGGCTGAGATAGGAGGATCAGGGTGAATTTGAGGTCAGCCTAGGGCTATGCAGTGAGATCTTATATCCAAAAAAGTAAAAGAAGAAAGAAAAGAAAAGAAGGAAAGAAAGAAAGAAAAGAAAAGAGAAAAGTAAGAAAGAAAAGAAAGAGAAAGGAAGGAAGGAAGGAAGGAAGGAAGGAAGGAAAAAAGATCATTACATTGACTTTGGGTTGGACATTGTGAATGTTGCAGATTGAAAGCCAAAATTATAAAATTATCTTGGGCTATCTTAGTCCTTTTAATAGCCATTTTCTTCCAACTCCTATATCAAACTTAATTACCTCATGACAATTAGGTGTAGATGAAACTCCTGTAATGTATCCTACAGCTTAGCAGACCTCGTTGTTGTTGTTGTTGTTGTTAGGTGCCATCGAGTCGGTATCCAACTCATAGCGACCCTCATAGAGTTTTCAATGGCTGACTGTTTCGGGATTTGCCTTGGGAGTGGATTGCCAGGCCCTTCTTCCATTTTTGCGGTGCTGGGAATCGAACTCAGGAAGTCAGAGACTGCAGCGCAGCGCTGTACAAACTGAGCTAACTCCCAGCCCCTAGCAGACCTCTAGCTTCCACTAACTCTAAAGCTAAGAATGTTATAAGATCACATCTAAAATCTACAGGAAAGATCTTTGCTGTAGTCTCTTCACTCCATGCCCCCAGCAGTGTATTTTGTAAGTGTATTGATGTATGAGGGGCTGGGATTTAGCTCAGTGGGTAGAGTGCTGTGCTGCAATCTCTGAGGCCCCGAGTTCAATTCCCAGCACCGCAAAAATGGGAGAAGGACCTGGCAATCCACTCCCAAGGCAATCCTGAAGCACTCAGCCATTGAAAACCCTATGAGGATTGCTATGAGTTGGATGCCGACTCGATGGCATGTAACAACATGGCTAAGCTGGGTACTTCAGGACATGTTTCAAAGAAGTTATTACATTATCTAGAAGAGGAAACAGGAACACATTAATTCATTCTAATATAATTTCTGAATCTAGATAGTATGTGAGAGTGTCTCCCAAAGACCACTCCACACTCAAGAACTTGCACAAGGGATTTTAATAAGCAGAAGAACAGAGTGGCTTGCCTCCAGAAATGAGAATAGCAGCAAGGTACAGCAAGATGGCTCCTTATATGGGGGTAGAGTGCAATTTTCCAGTTGAGGCGGAAGTTAGGGGAGTGGTTCTGGGTGTTGCTACAAAGGGTACCACCCCTGACCAAGGCATTTTTAAATCAGATTATGTCCAAAGGGGGTGATTCTGGGGCCAGATGGGATAATAGATTAAGTAAGGTGGGGCAATACCAAGAAACCAAATTAAGTATTAGAAATTACCTTCCTTGAGGCAGAAACTTATGAAATGGAGGCTGAAAACCAAGACGGCTGCACAGATGTTAACACAAAAACCCAATAGTATTTGGTATCTTTACATCCTTATTTAACATCATATATTAAAAGCCTACTCATGCCTTCTGGGACTCTCATTGTTATTTAGAATATATAGGGAATAGTTGATGGCATCCCAACCCTTTCCAAAGTATAAATGGCATTGATATTATAAACATTTAAACAATAAGTAAGCATTAAAGTAGGGGCTGGGATTTAGCTCAGTGGGTAGAGCGCTGCGCTGCAGTCTCTGAGGTCCGGAGTTCAATTCCCAGCACTGCAAAAATGGGAGAAGGACCTGGCAATCCACTCCCAAGGCAATCCCGAAACAGTCAGCCATTGAAAACCCCATGACGGTCGCTATGAGTCGGATACCGACTCGATGGCACCTAACAACAGCAAGAAGCATTAAAGTAATGTTAGTGCTAAATAATCTTTGAAAAATGTTTTAGAACTCATTCACTTTGAATGTAAAAGTTGGTTTCTTTTTAAATAAATTTCACCAAAAATATGATGCTAAAGCCACTGAAATGTCACAGAGCTCCAGTGCTAGGAAGTAATTTGAGATCATTTGGTTCATATCTTTTCCATAAAATATGTGAATGTATGAACTATTCAGGATTCATATATTTCTTAGGATATGAACATATTTAGATATATCTGTAAGAATCACTATGAATACTTTCAGATAATAGACTTACTCTTTAAATTTTAATGTGAATGTTTGACCTCACAGTGCGCTTCACATTAATTATCACAGAATTGTTAGGTTTAACTTTCAGTTTATAACAAGTTTGAAGAGTAAGAAAGATAGGTTGATAGTTGTATGTTACTTATATTTAACAGTGATACTTTTCTTTAAAACATCAATTCTGAAAGCAATTTTACTTAGAATACTCAAATGAGAATAGATTATAATATATGTTCTCTGTATTTGGATCATAACTCTTAAATGGAAAAGCAAGAATGACATCAAGACCTTATTCTTCATTATAAGGAAGATCAAGCTTTTTCCCTAAGTGATCTGTGCATTTATATCAACTCTTTTTAATAATAATAAAATTATTTAAGCAGAACTGAATGAATTTTTAAGCAAACAAAATCAAATTGATTACTTTCTGCAGATTCACTAATGGTATTGAACATATGTCATTTTGCCATATTCTGCACACTTCCATAGAAGATTCAGAAATTTAGAATTTAAAAAGCCTTGCCAGGCGTGGTGGCGCACGCCTGTAATCCCAGCGGCTCGGGAGGCGGAGGCAGGAGGATCGCAAGTTCGGGACCAGAGGCAGTCTGCGTAATTTAGAGAGACCCTGTCTCAAAAAAGTAAAAAATGGGCTGAGGGTGCAGCTCAGTGGTCCAGCACTTGCAGAGCATGCAGGTGTGAGGCCCTGGGTTCAACCCCCAGTACCGCAAAAAAAAAAAAAAAAAAAAAAAAAAAAGAATTTAAAAAGCCTTCAAGTCCTACTTCTGCCACTTTAAAATATTACTTTTATTTTCCAAATCCTCACTGAGTTGTTGCAAAGCAAAATGCTTATAAAAGTTTTTCATGAACATAAATATATCATAAACATAAAGGGCCAGTATGGCTATTACTTCTGATATAACCCCTATTAAGATAGCGCCAGAAAGAATACACAACACTTATGAAATATTGATGAAATGAAGAAATGCCATCTCTGCAAGCTCTGGGAAAATATATTTTGGCTACTGTGTATTTTCTCTTCTCAGCTTTACATTCATTTGCCCTCATGACATGTTGCTTATCTTTATATTGGTTATAAACAGGTTTTATAATACCGTATTGGTTCTCACGTACTATCTCAATAGGTAATGTTTATTGAGCAGATTTTATTACATACTGGATACTATGGAAAAGCTAATATGAACTAGACCATTTAATTCTGACAAACTTATGAGTGAGATACAATTACATGCCTGTTTTACCAAGGGAAACACTGAGCCAGAGAAGTTAAATATCTTGGCCTAGTTTACAAAGCCAGTAAGAAATGAGGACAGGATTGGGAACCCAGCTAGATTTTTTTTTCCTCAGTATTGAGAGGTTGATGCTAAGGCATCATGAATGCTAGGCAAGTGCTCTACCACTGAGCTACATCCTCAGCCCCTCTTTTGTTTTTTACTTGAGACTGGGTCTAAATTGCATAGGTTGCCTCTGGCCTCAAACTTACGGTCTTCCTTCCTCAGGCTTTCAAGTAATTGGGATTAGAGGCTGGCACCACAGTGCCAGACCAGGTCCTGTATTCTTCATCACACTACTTGCCACAAGTTTTTTTTTCTATTCTTTTTTTTTATTAGAATTTTTTAATGTACATCATAATGCGATTCATTTTGACATGCTTTTCATTGTGACAATTTTCATATATGCAATTTGATAAGCATTATTCATATAGGTTACCCCTTACCCTCCTCTATGTTATCCCCCCTCCCCCCTTCCCATCTAAGTTTCCCATCCAAGTCTTCTCTATCTTTTACTATATAGTATTTTTCTATATGTCCTTGGGTTCCATTTCTGTTTAAGATAGAAACTTTTCCTGTAGTGGTC
>VMDO01041090.1:0-11453 GCA_007922755.1 Pedetes capensis
TTATTTTAAAGTAATACATGATGAAAGGCATTTTTTAAACTACACACAATGTATGCAGGCTTTACAACACTTTGATAAAATCTAGACTTATAAACAGATGGTGGAGGGAGAGCAGTACCCACACAGTGCACTTACCTTTATAAAAATGTGTAAGCTTACCTTAAATGTGTAAGAATGTAGAGATTACTCAACAGAGAGACTTAGGGAAGAAAATGAAAGAAAGGGGGCCTAAGAGAGAGACACTTAAAAGTATTAAAAGCCAATGACAAATGAAAATTAATCATCTCTGAAGGAGAGGAAAGAACCTGTGAAATTATAAAGTAAGTTAGGTTACTAAAGTAATTCAATTTACAAAATTATTATTTTATATTTAACAATCAAGGCACATACCTGTTTTGAAAGGTATAATGAAAATCAACTTGCTAATTTTGATTCATTTCTGAGCTTACTGATTTTATTTTCACAAAACAAAGAAAAACTAAAAATATTTTGACAATGAATAAATTTGTTGGTAGCCTAAGAAACTATTGTTTTGCCAAACTGATGTGAAAGTAAAAACAAATTCTATTTCTTAACTTCCCTTGTGTCATTCTCCACGTTAAGTTCATATTGGGTAATGGAATCTACCTGTGATCATCCTGATATGTATATTCTGACCAAGGAAATAACCAGGACTTTCCCTGTCTTATTTACCTCAGCCCATTCTGTGGAACCCAGCAGTCCAAATTCTTCTGCATCCCAGCTGGCAAAAATGATGGTTCTCCTGGGTCTCCAACCTATAATCATTGTTAAAGTACATGGTTAGGTACACTGGACTAAAAATAAAGGAAAACCCAGTCATTCACTTTCTGTCAGCATCCATTTAAAAATGTTCTTTACCTTCACTTTTCAGTTTTCCAAAACTCTGGGCAATCTCTTGCAATGCAGCAGCACCAGTGGTGGGGTCAATGCCTCCAAACACCCAGGCGTCCCGGTGACCTCCCAGAATAACATACCTATCTGAACAAGAAAGTAGGCACAAGAACTTCAGCTTCTAATACATTATAAGTATTTTCAGTTTATATTTTTCAACTTCCTCCTGCCTGAGTTTCCTCCATAGAAAACAACCAACACTACTAAGACCTTTTAGAGTTGTACAATTTCCCCCGCCATATAGTAGTTTAAAATCAGCCAGAATCATCAATTGTTGACAGATAATTATCTTTTCTTACCTTAGTCTTTGCAAAAACAAAATGTTTTGTAAAATTTTGATGACTCACCAGGTTCCACAGATCCTCTAATAGTTCCAATTACATTGTAAATCCTTGTGATTTTATTGATGTTATGAACATGCATTCTAACTTTCCTAAAATTTTGAAAGGAATAAATTACTTTGTGTAGGGCATTATATTTACAATTTTCTTCCACCAGCCTACAAAAAATCTTAAAACTACAGTAAAATGTATAATAGGACAATGAATTCTCATGTATCTACCTAAATTGAGTAGTTGTTACTATTGTTGAACCATTAGCAAGGAAGTTGCAGGCACCATGATAACTTATTCATAAGTACATAAGCATGTACCCTAAAGTCAAATTTTGAAAAGAAACTAAAATTTTATATTCCTCCTTTCTCACAGCTCTATTGTTCAAACATATTTATAAGTCCAAATATTCTATTAAATGTTCTAGGTATTCATTTTAAAACTTGAAATATACCCTACTTAATTAGAAAAACAAGGAAGACATAACATTATGTAATAAATGAAAACTATGAACCTACTGTTTGAACCTCTGTCTTTATGAAGCCACTCACTATATAATGATGTTTCAATCAATAACAGACCACATAGGATGGTAGTGAACAAAGATTATAAAGGAGCTAAAAATACTCCTATTGCCTCATGACATTGTAGCTGCTATAATGCCATAGCATAATGTATTATTCATGTATTTGTGGTAATGCTGGTGTCAACAAACACACTGCACTAGTAGTCATATAAAAGCTGAGCAAGTATAGTTATGTTCTGTACAAAATGCTATACTTTTGATTGTTAATTTACAGTGGACTCCTGCTTATTTTAAAGAAGAATTTATTGTAAGACAATATGCCATGTTATGCCAGCAGTAGCCTCATAAATCTCATGTTTACTGTATCTCCTGGGTGCATCAAGAGGCCACATCCAGCAATGGGTTAATACCATCTATGTGCATTCTAACATTCAAACAACGATGACATTGCCTAATGATGCATTTCTCAGAGCATCCTTGTGTTTAGTGATGCATGATTGTGCTTATACTAATTTGTGCTGTTCAGTAACTTTCTTCAAGACTATGGAAGTGAAAAAAAAAGACTTTGAAAGTGGTTTATAAATACACTGTTAACCAACTGCCAGAGTGATGCCTATAAGGGTTGTGAGAAATTTTATGGTTAAATGAGAACTTGGGAAGCTCCTACTAAAATGCACAACTACGTAATAAAACTTTTCCAGGCTGTCATTGTTGGTTTTGATTTGCATCATGCCTTAAATATTCATCTATGGATATAATTAACCAAATTAGAAAGCAACAGGAAATAAAAATCAAGCTCAGAAAAAAAGAAAAAAATAGCCTGCCACACGTTTTAAGAATTCAGAATGACGTGGGAAAATGGGTTGCCACTTTTTCACAAGAGAACAAAATAAGCCTTTATTCTGTGGATAGAGGAACCCTTTTGTTTTTTATTTGTGATTACTTTTGAATGAAAAAACTAACAAGCTGCCAAAATCTATATATTGTTAAGTGCAGATTCTGTTCTACTCCAAACGTATATTGTGCTGATGAATGCAAAATTAATCACATGCAATGTTCAACTAAGAGTACCTTCTCCAGAAAATGAATCATACATGAGTTTGCTTTTAATTTTTAAGATTTATAAGTAAAGAGCTTATTTTTGCCACTGAGAAATAAAAATTAGTAACAGTGATTTGGTAGGTTAATAGTAGAGTGTGTGTGTGCTTACCATGAGCAAGGCCCTGGATTCAATCCCTAGCAACCCCCCCCCCAAAATAATAATAATAATAGAAATGTAGTAACATTTTAGCATGTGTTTCTAAAAATATGAGCCTAAAATCTATTATTAGTAAGAAACACAAATTCATTGATATCATGTCATTATATTAAGAAAATTAAATAAAGAATCATGCAACAAATAAGAAATGAGGAAGATGGGTATGCTGGCTTCATCTGTAATCCCAGTGACCTGGGAGGCAGAGACAGGAGGATCACAGGCTTATGGGCAGAGGCAGTCTGTATAACTTAGCAAGACTCTGTCTCAATATAAAAAATTTAAACACGAACTCGGGGTGCAATCCAGTGATGGAGCATTTGCAAAGTATATGTGAGGCCCTAGCTTCATCATCAAGTACTGCAAAACAAAACAAACAAAAAGAAGAAAAAGAAAGAGAAAGAAGAAAGAAAGAAAGAAAGAAAGAGAAAGAAAGGAATGAAGGAAGGAAGGAGAGGACATGAAGAGAAAGAAAGAAGAAGAAAAAGAAAGAAAGAAAGAAAGAAAGAAAGAAAGAAAGAAAGAAAGAAAAAGAAAGAAAGAAAGAAAGAAACAAGGAAATAATCTGTTAGTCTGAACATGAAAAGAAACAGGCTATCTGCACAATCTTAAAGTAGTTCAACCAAGTCCTTACATCTTTGTAGTTTTTAGTTATCTTTGACTTTTTGAATTATCTAAAAGAATATCTGTTTGTTCTAATATCACTTTAAGTTCAATGTATTCCCAATAAAATGAAGACTCCACTGAGCAGGGATTTTGCCTGTTTTGTTCACTGCTGAATCTTCAGAACCCAGAACAGGTCTTGGATATAGTAAATTCTCGATAAATATTTGTGACATGAATAAATACATTCCAGTAAGGAAAATCTGGGAAAGACCCTACCTCATTCAGCAGGATAACCTGTCTTTCAATGTATTTTACCAGACTATTTTACAACTCTGTAGAGACATAAGTTAACTTGTAGAAACATGATGGTAACATAAATAATCCATGTCCAATGAAATGGTGTCTAGTAAAGATTCATTTGAGATCCTTCCTCTGCTGTGAAAGAAGCCAGTTTTTCTGCTATTAAGCAGCTTCATTTTGGTATTCCTCATGGGCTGATTTTTTTTTAGTATCATTGTTGAATATTTCTTTGAACCAATTTTAATACCCTTTTATTAACTTATAAGCTGAATGAAATCTGCAATGCATGCTCATTTTACATTTATGGATGATCTTTTTTTAAAATTATCTTTATCGTCATTGGAAGTTCCTCTGAGATATACTATGGGCAGATATGGGCAGTTTATACTCTTTCTTCATATCTTCTTTTGGAGCTCTGATATAAATCCCACCTTTGCTGATACTCAGTATATCTAGCTATATTACTTCTTTACTTATATTTTTTATTTTATTTACATTTTTACTAGTAGGGTAAGTTGTTCTTCATTGGGGACAACAATGATTAGAAATTTGGCTAATGCCTTTATATTTGATAGTCTTTCCAAATGGATTGATGAATTAAAGTATCTGGAGGGTGACAGATAAGAGACAATCATTTTAGGGTTTGCTGCTGTTGTTATTTACTGTTGTGTACTTGTCCATTTCAAACTCAAATCAATTAAAATGTTCCCACAGCGAAGGAGAACAGCTTTTTGATATCTAAGTCTGGAATTTATTTAGTCACTGAGTTTACTCTTTGAATTATGACTGAAACTATGTTTTCTCTGTGTCCGTATGCTTCTCCTTGTAAATCAGAAAGGCCTTTATCTTTTATTGTGTGAGAATGTTAAGTTCTTGTACTTTGGAGAAGCTAAACAAATTAGATATGAACATCTCTAAGATCAAAGGAACTTCATTCTTACTGAATTTTGGGCTGGGATTTGGCTCAGTTGGTTGAATGCTGCTCTGCACTCTCTGAGGACCCAAGTTTGATACCCAGCACCACAAAAAATGGGAGAAGGATGTGCCAATCCACTCCCAAAGCAATCCTGAAAACAATCAGCCACTAAAAGCCCTATGAGTTGGACACCAGTCAATGGCACCTAACAACAGCAACAAGATCAAAAGGATTCTGTTCTTATTGAATTATGGTGATAAACACAAAAATCAAATAATTGTAAAATTCCTACAAAATAAAGAATCTGAACTTATAATATTGAAGTTTTCTGAAATAAAATGAATTTCAGGAAATAGAAAATATTCTAAGAATCAAAGCATGTTGTTGTTGTTGTTGTTGTTGTTAGGTGCTGTCGAGTCGGTATCCGACTCATAGTGACCCACATAGGGTTTTCAATGGCTGACTGTTTCGGGATTGCCTTCAGAGTGGATTGCCAGGTCCTTCTGCCATTTTTGCTGTGCTGGGAATTGAACTCGGGATCTCAGAGAATGCAGCGCATTGCTCTACCAACTGAGCTAAATCCCAGCCAATCAAAGCATAGTTAAGGTAAAATGTAAGCAAGAAGACTTGATTTAATAATTTTGGTTTAATAAAAACAGCTTTATCTTTTCTGATTTTTCAGAGCTAGAATCTCCTTCTCCCCCAGTATTTCAGCCACATCAGACTTCTTAAAATTTTTGATTATGCTATCCATTTACACAACTCTCTACAAGCTGATCTCTGTAGCTAACATTTCCTGCCTGCCTTTACCCAGTGGAAAATTTTTACTTTTTCTGTAAGGCTAAGTGCAGTAGACAGATATTCTATTATCATTCCTCCCCTAAAATAGTGCCTTACTGTGTCAAAAACAATATTAATAACAAAGATAAGTCTATTGAGACTTCATATTCCTACATGATTTTCTCATTTAACTCATTTCAACCACACAGTAAATGATCAATAACTAACTGTTGGCTTCCTTCTCTCTTCTCCTTTACTCATCCCCTTAATTTAATTCGGTGCTTCACATGTATAACAGTTTGAAAGTTATTGGAAATGCATTTTAAAAACTTCACGTGAAAAAGAAAGTTAAAAAAAATAAACACTGCTTGAAGTGTTACAACCCTGTAACTCAAAAGTAGTAATTTTTGAGATGGAAACTAATATCCCAGTACCACTACTGGAATAATTCAATAATTCCACCTATCAATTCTTCTGAAGTGACATAAAACGATCATTTGTTCACAAGGGATGATGAGAAAGAGAAAAGCAAACTTTACCTGGCAGAATTATCTTGATATTTTTCTGTTGTAATATAAAACTGTTCCAGGCTACCAAAGTATCAAAAAATTACCTGAAATGATCACGTCCTGAAAAGCCAGGCCCAATATTATAAGTGACATTAAGAGTTCCCTTCCAGCTCTTGTCTGGTGGAGCAGTTCCTCCCAAGTTTCTGTCAAGAGAAAACGGAGCAACCAGATCAGTTTCCAAGAAGAAATTATGAGCTTGGTGATGAGATAAAAATGTCACTCTAAGATCACACATGAAGTAAGCACCAGGCTTGATCATATTTTTAAACTATGTTGTTGTTGTTAGGTGCCGTCCAGTCGGTATCCAGCTCATAGCGACCTTACGTACAATAGGCGAAACACTATGTCAGTGCTTCTCTGCTGTTCATAGGGTTCTCAATGGCAGATTGATTTTTGGTAGTGGGTTGCCAGGTCCTTCTCCCAAGCCTACAGCACCTGGTGTTCCCTGGCAGTCTCCCATCCAAGTACTAACCAGGCCGGACACTGCTTAGCTTCCAAGATCTGACGGTATCAGATACCACAGGGTTACAGCTGCAGGATTTTAAACTGTGGACAGGTATAAATAATGAATATCTAAGGAAATCCAAGTATTTGGAAAATAATCTTAAATCAGTACTCATTTTTTCTTATCTTTGGACAGTTTTTCACTTGAGAATTTCACGTGTATCAAACAGAGCAATGTTTCATTATTCTTCACTAAATTCACTGCTCTTATAAATCAGTGTGCTCAATTGTTACTACCTGAGGAGTTATTATAAGACTTTATTTCTTAACACAAGTTGGTTATATTGGTTTTACATCAGAAATTGCACATCTAATGGCAAAATATCTTACTTTCATATCCAACTAAAAAACTATACCGTAGCAATATTTCTGCATCATTGTATCCAATAGGTTGTACGGGTATTTTAGGGATTCCAACTCCTTCTTCAACACTAAGTCTGAAGGTATACTCTGCAAAAATCAAGTACATAAGTTAAAACAATTGAAGAATCTTTAGCAAGAAATTTTTCATATTACTATTACAATTTTCCTATAAATTCCTCCAAAGTCATAGGGCCTAAATTAAGTCATTTATATTTTAAGGTAAAAAAAATTACAGAAATTATAAATTCTCAGATTTGACACTTCCCATGATTATCTTAAATTTTGTAAGAGTATTTTATTTGTTCAAGGATATTTTAAATCTTTCTTAGAGCAGCTTCAGTGAACCAGATGCTTGGAAAACGTGCCTCAGATACTAAAACTAGAAATAATTGGGAAACAAACAAAAAAAAAAAAAAAACAAAGAAAATTTATGAGATCTTAAGAATTAATGACAAATATTTACCCAAATAGTAATACAATATTCTCTTCAAAGAAAGATTGAAGATTACTGCTAACCATAAAACTTAATTTGGATTTTGGCATTGAAGCAAGGTTTTATTCACATCTGAAACAATTTTAAAAATGACAAAATAGCTGGATGTGATGGCTAACACCTGTAATCTCAGCTACTTGGGAAGCTAAGGCAGGAGGATTGAAAATTCAAAGCCTGCCTGGACAACTTAGCAAAACCCTGCTTCAAAATAAAAAGCAAAAAGGGGCTGGGCACATAGTTCAGTGGTAGAGTACTTGCATGGTATGTGCAAAGCCCTAAATTCAAAACCCAGAAACACATACATACTCACAAATAAATAAAATAAAATATATAAAATAATATTTCTACCATAAGATTTTTTTCTTATTATTTAAGTATCATTCCAAGATAACTGACTGTTGAAACCAAAGGTTTAACAATTTTAGACAGAATTTCACTAAGTGTATAACTCAAATAACACCATCCACTAACTTGACAGAATTGACCTTTATAGGATATTCCAGCCCCAAACAGAATACTCCTTCTTTTCAAATACATTCTTTTAAAATACATACTCTTTTTAAATGCATATAGATTATGTATTAGACTATAATTTGAGCCATAAAACATGTCTCAATAAATGTAAAAATCATACAAAGTATGTTCTTTGATCACAGTAAAATGAAAGTAGAATTCAATATTACAAAGATATCTGAAAAACCCTTGAATATTTAAAAAATAAATTCTATGTTTATAAATAAATCATGAGTCAACAAAGAAATAAAAATAGAAATAATATTGTATTTGGAACTGAATAAAAGTATATGAAAAGTTATAAGATTCAGCTAAAGCAGTGCTTAGAGGAAAAGTTATAGCACTAAAACATATGAAAGATTTTGAACAAATGAAATCAGATTCCATTGTAAGATACAGAAAAAGAATAATAATGTAAGGTCAATGTAAGCAGGAGAAGGGGCATAATAAAGATCAAAGCAGAAATTTAAGAAATACAAAATGAACAAAAAAAAGAAAAAAGAAAAGAACCCCCCCATGAATCTCAAAGTTGTTTTTTTGTTTTTTTGTTTTTTTTTTTTTGATAGAAGATTGATAAAACTGAAAAATCTCTAGCAAGACAAGAAAAGAAGAAAGGGGAAAAATAGATTACCAATACAAAGAATAAAGAAGAGAATATCACTGGCATATCTGGCAAAAAAGGGAGAAGAAGGAGGAAGAGAAGAAGGAAAAAGAAGGAGAAGGTACAGAAAAAAGGAGGAGGAAAAGGAGGAGAAAAGAAGGGAAATACAGAGTGAAGAGAGGAGGAAGTTATTATGAACAACTGTTTGGCCATAAATTGACAACTTAGAGAAAATGGACCAAATCCTTGAAAGACACAAACTGCCACAGTCAATTTAAAAATAGATAAACCGAACAGTCATATATCTATTAAAGTAATTCAGTTTATAGTACAAATAAAATCCTATGAGCAAAACTTCAAGCACAGATGGATTTTGGGAGCCGACTATACAACATTTATAGTCAAAATTTAACCAATTCTATATATATCCTTGAAGAAAAATGGCAAAAAGAGATAGCGCTGAGTCATTCCAAGAGGTCAGCATCACTTGGATGCCAAAATAATATGCAAAAATATTACCAGAAAATAAATTTACAGACCAGTATACCTTATGACCATAAGCAAAGATATCTTTAAGAAAAATTTAGGGGCTGGGGATACAGTTCAGTGGTATAGTGCTTGCTTGACTAGCATGTATAAGACTCTGAGTTTAATCCCTAGAATGAAAAAACGCAACACATATCCAAATACACACACACACAGAAACACACACACACACACACACACACGTTGTATATCATATATGTTATAATAATATATGTTATATAATGTCTATATATGTTATATATAATATATATAATATGTAAAATATGCTGTGTAATATATGTGTGCATATATATGTATATATACATATATATAGAAATATATTGTAGCCCAATGTTTTTCTCAGAATGCTAAGGTTGATTTAACATTCAAAATATCAGTATGATTTAACAGAAGTAAGTAATAGCATATGATCAGTTCAATGTACACAGAAAAAAGGATTTGACAAAAACCAATATACATTCCTCACAAAAATTCTAACTTTATCATACATGGTGCCATCTACGTAAAAACTCTAACACAGCCTACAAAAACTCTACAGCTGATTAGTTTAATGAGTTTGTAGCACACAAGTTTAATGTAACTTTTCAAGAAGTACAATTGTGTTTCTATTTATTAGTAAGGAGTAACTGGAATTGAGATTTAAAATGTAATTTACAATAGTATAAAACTATGAAATGCTTAGGAATAAATCTGACAAAAGATGTGCATGATCCATGCAGAACAAGTATAGAAGAATACTGCTGAGAGAAATTAACGAATGGAGAGCTATATCTTGTTCATGGATCTGAATATTCAAAGTTTTTAAGATAGCAATTCCCCAAAATTAATCCATAAAGTTCATTCAATCCTGAACTAGAAGATTTTTCATGGAAATTAGCTAGCTAGTTATAAAATTTACATGGAAAGAATCAATAATTCCTAATAACTTTAAAAAAGAAGAGCTGTAACTTGACTTACACATCAGAAAGTAGAATTAAGAAACATTGCTACACTAACTGTTGGCAAGACTGCAGCAACTGAATCATTCATACACTACTATTGGAATATAATGTGGAACAATCACTTTGCAAAATCAATTTGAAAATTTCTTAAAAATTCAGCCTGTACAACTTAGCAAGACTCTGTCTCAAAAGAAAAAAAAAATGGGTATGGGGTGGAAACGCGAGTATAGCTCAGTGACAGAGCACTTGCCTAGCATGGGTAAAGCCTTGGGTTCAATCCCCAATACTGAAAAAAAAATTAGAAGTATTTACACAAAAAAAGACATATAATTCTTCATAGTAACTCTATTGAAAAAGCTCGCAAATTGAAACAACCCACCAATGAGTGGATAAACGATAAAATGATAAACAAACTATGGTATTGCCAGTCAATGCAGTTGTTGTTTTTGTTAGGTGCCGTCGAGTCGTGTCCAACTCATAGCGACCCTTACAGCGTTTTCAACGGCTGACTGTTTTGGGATTGCTTTGGGAGTGGATTGCCAGGTCCTTCTCCCATTTTTGTGGTGCTGAGAATCGAATTTGGGACCCCAGAGACTGCAGAGTGGGGCTCTACCAACTGAACTAAATCCCAGCCCAGTTAATGCAGTACTAGTCAGAAACAAACTACTGACCCAGATGCCAACATGGATTGACCTCACAATCATTGTGCTGATAGAAAGCATGTCAAGTCCACAGTTACACCACCTTGGACGTGCCAGATTTCATCTGATCTTAGATGTTAAGCAGGGGCTGGGGTTTAATTTAGCTCAATTGGTAGAGTGCTGCTCTGCATTCTCTGAGGGGCTCAGTTTGATCCCCAGCACCACAAAAACAGAAGGATGTGGCAATCCACTCCCAAAACAATCCCCATACAATCTGTCATTAAAAATCCTATGATGGTTACTGAGTTGGACCCGACTACACAGTATCCTAACAACAACAAAGCAGGGGCAGGCCTAGGAAGCACTTGTTGTTGTTGTTAGGTGCCGTCGAGTCGAGTCCGACTCATAGCGACCCTATGTACAGCAGATCGAAACACTTGCCGATTCTGTGCCAGACAAACCATCTTATTTATGTTTAAGCCCATTGTTGCAGACACTGTGTTAATCCATCTGGTGGAGGGTTTTCCTCTTTTCCGTTGACCTGCCACTCTTCCAAACATGATGTCCTTCTCCAGGGATTGTTCTCTCCTGACTACATGTCCGAAATAGGTAAGACGCAGTTTGGCCATTTTTGCTTCCAAGGAGCACTCTGGTT
>VMDO01041091.1:0-11453 GCA_007922755.1 Pedetes capensis
TCTCAACTTCTGAGATTAAATTTTTTAGGTTACTCATATGAGGAGCGAGATCACATGGTACTTTTCTTTCTGTGCCTGGCTTCTTTCATCTAGGTTGTCATAAATGACAGGATTGCATTCTTTTTCATGTAAGAATAGCATTTCATTGTATATATGTTCCACATTTTTAAATCTATTCACCATTTGACCAATACTTAGGTGGTTTCCATTTTTCTTGGCTATTGTAAATAGTGCTACAATAAATATGAAAGTGCAGATGTCTCTTCAACTTACTGATTTTATTTCCTTTTGATTTACTTTGAGGAGTGGGATTGCTGGATCATATGGTAGTGCAATTTTTAATTTTTGAGGACCCCCCATAAAGTTTTCCACAATGGCTACATTAACTCATCTTCCCATGAACAGTGTGCAAGAGTTCCTTTTTGTCCACATCTTTTGCCAGAACTTGGTATCTTTAGTCTTTTTGATAACACCCATTCTTACTGGGGGAAAACGATATCTCATTGTGGTTTTGATTTGCATTTCCCTGAACTTTTCACATACCTGTTGGCTATTCCTATATCTTTTTCTGAGAAATGTCAATTTAGGTTTATTGTCCATCTTATGTTAGGATCATTTTTTCACTATGTTGTTGGAGTTACTTATATTGTTTGTATACCAACCCCTTGTCAGATGCATAGCACGCAAATATTTTCTCCTTCTCTGTAGATTGTCTCTTCACTGTGTTGATTGCTTCATTTGCTCCGCAGAGCTTTTTACTTTGGTATAATTCCATGTAGTTACACTGTTGTTGTTGTTGTTCTTTTGACAAGGTATCACGATGTACTCCAGATTGACCTCCTGCTTCCACTTTCCAAGAACTGAGATTACAGGTTTGTGCCACCATGCCTGGCTTTGGATGAGTATCTTTTAGCAATTTATCTTCATTCTTCAGATCCAATTCATCAGCACAAACCAAAATATATCTTAACTATGCCCACTTCCCCATGTTAATGGTTGTTGTTGTTGTTGTTGTTAGGTGCCGTCGAGTTGGTATCCGACTCATAGTGACCCTCATAAGGTTCTCAATGGCTGTTTCGGGATTGCCTTGGGAGTGGATTGCCAGGCCCTTCTCCCATTTTTGCGGTGCTGGGAATTGAACTCGGGACTTCAGAGACTACAGCGCAGTGCTCTACCCACTGAGCTAAATCCCAGTCCATGTTGGTAGCAGTATTTATAAAAGCCAAGAGGTAGAAGCAAAAGAAGTGTAGATTGACAAATGAACAAGTAAACAAAATGTGGCACAGTCATACAAAAAAACATTATTTAGCCTTAAAAAGAAGGGAATTCTGAAAGTTACTGCAACATGGAAGAACCTTGAACATGTTATATTAAGTGAAACAAAGTAATTATGAAAAGATAACTACTATATGATTCCAATTACCTGAGACACCTAGAGTAGTCCAATTAATAATAACAGAAAGTTAAATGCTTATTACCAGGGGCTGGGAGGAAAATGTTGTTTAATGGGTACAAATTTTCAGCTTTGCAAGTTGAAGAAGTACTAGATATATAATGACAGTGATGTTTCCACAATGCGAATGTACTTAACAGTACTAAAATATGCACTTAGAAATGGCCAACACAGTAACGTTTATGTTATACACTTTATCACAATAAATAAATCCCAAACTTGCTAGTGTTTGAATAAGTGTCCTCAAAGACCCATGTGTTAAAGGCTTGGTCCTCAGCCTGTAGTGCTATTGAGAGGTGGGGCCTGATTGAAATATTACATTCATATGGAGGCATGCCCTTGACGCTGATACAAGGACCCTGGTTTTTCTTCTTTTTCTCTTTGCTCTAGCACATACACCGTACCACAATCTGCTGCCTTGCCACATGCTCAAAGGGGCCATCTGATCATAGGCTGGAACCTCTGGAATTATGAGCCAAAATAAAACATTCCTCTTGTTAAGTTGATTTATCTCAGTATTTGTTTCAATAAGAGAAAACTAACACACACACACACACAAAATCTTCCCATTTGTTCTTCCCCTTTTCTATGATCTTCATCTAAGTGATCACTGTCTTTTCCCTGGACTAGTAAAATGACTCTCACTCATGCTTGACCTACTTCTTTGACTTTACACAGATGTAAAAGCAAACTTTTAATTGGTACTATTTAGTTAAGAGAAGAAGAAAGTGAAGAAGAAAGTTATGAATCTTTAAAGAGAGCTTTGTGCTTATAATTTTTAAAAATTGAGAATATATTTTCCTCATTTTTAACAGGGCAGAAGTTTGGAATACATGTATTTTAATTGCATTGAAGAAAATGTTAAACATTAAATTGGTGATGGATTTTAGACACTAATAGTTATTTTTACATTAAAGGAAATTATAAAATCATAAGAGTATATTGAAAATTTTACACATCTTGGCATATTGAAGAAAAATTTGTACATTTAATTGTTAATGAGAATTTTTAGAGGCTGAAATACATTACATGGAAATATTGTTGGTTAGGTGCTGTCGAGTTGAGTCCGACTCATAGTGACCCTGATAGGGTTTTCAATGGCAGACTGTTTCAGGATTGCTTTGGGAGTGGGTTGCCATGTCCTTCTCCCATTTTGCGGTGCTGGGAACAGAACTCGGGACCTCAGAGACTTCAGAGCAGCACTCTACCAACTGAGCTAAATCCCAGCCACATGGAAATATATGACCCTACAAAATTATTGTTTGGAATTTCTCACACTCACCAAGGTTGTAGAAATACGTAGAGGCTTTAATTTTCTCAGACAGAATTAATATATAATGCATGATTTCGTATATAATGTTTTTAAAATAGCCAATTTGAATGCTTTAAATACCTCTGATAAGCTGAAAAATAAGGTTTCATAGTTGTTTTCCTTACTCACTTGCCATCATAAAAATTAAAAGCCAAAAAATTAAAACATCACTTGTACTTAAATTAGTCATGCTTCCTCTGAATATATTTAAAATTTCCCAGAAAGCATTCCTTCTACCTTGAGAGACACATGTATAACAAAGACACATTTGCAATTGTTACAGGAAATAATATGCTGGGTTTTCCTTTTGTTAAAACTTTTCTAATAAAAAAGTATAAAAGTATATTTCTATTTTTCTATAAAATACATGGATAGAAAAACTTACAGATAAATAACTCCTGTCTTCTCTTTCCTGTCAAAAATTCCAATAGATGGTTTCCAGGGCTGTAATTTTAAAGAGGTTTCATCCATCATGTGATTTATTGAGAATAAGAACTTTGTAATAATACTTTGGAAGTTCCTTCAAGAAACAATGCAAAATAGATGACTACAATCAGTGTCCATAGTCTTTATTTTTCATTGGATTTCCATTGCCATTGTATCTGCATAGTAATAATCCTTTCTGTTCGTGTTATAATAAATCAATACAAAAGTTCAGCCTATATAATCTAATCCCAAAGAATTTTATTTTATTTGAATTGCTTTCAAATAATGGGTGGACTTATTTTGATATCCAGGGATCATTACTGAGAACTTTAGCAGAGAAAATATAATCACTAAAATTGATACACTTATTGAATGGGTGCTAAATGTGTAAACACTTCATAGTAATAAATATATTTCATAGAAATGGTTTCCATTTTTAATTTTTTTATCTGGATAGGGTCTCCTTAAGTAACCCAGGCTGGCCTGGGACTCACAATCCTCCTGCCTTTGCCACACAAATGCTGGGATTACAGGTGTATACCAACACACCCAGCTTAATTTTCTATTTAAAAATAATGGTTCACATTAGTTGTAGAAATATTAACATATTGACATAGCATATTGTGATAGTTATAGTGTGTTACCTATTTTAACATATGGGTAAATATAATGAACATGGTTCTAACTTATCTCGAATTTATTCAAACAGCTAAACTTGAAATCTACCTGGTTCTATGTGCAAATGTTAACCTCTTAAATCTCCACATAATATTGAGCTAAAAAGAAAATGACAGCTTTGAAGATCTATCTAATAAGTAGAAAACATAGATTATGAAAACCAGTTTCATACACATTGAACATTACTTGTCTGTAATTACTTGTCTGTAGCTGTGCATCAGATCCTGTCAGATATCACAAGCTAAGGGGTCAGGCCTGGTTAGTACTTGGATAGGAGACTGCCTGGGGACACCAGTTGCTGTGGGATTGGGGGAAGTACTCGGCAAGGCTACCCACTACCCCCCAAAAAATCAGCCATTGAAATCGTATGCATAGCAGAGAAGGAGTAACAATACCATTTTGCCTGTTGTACATAGGGTCCCTATGAGTCAGATACCGACTCAACAGGCACCTAACAACAACAACAAGCATTACTTAGAGGAATAAAACTGGAATTGTTATATGAAAAATAAAATATTTAAAATGTTTTAACTACTATCTATATTTGCATAAGCCAGGAAAAATTTAGGTTCAAAGGGCAGATATTTTGTTTCAGATCTCATCTGCCACACTTGCAACATTAAATGAACCAGTGGTGTCATTTGACTGGAAGTGAAATGAAACAAGCATATGACTTGTACAGCTAAAGATTTTACAAAGGATAAGTGGGGAAAATTCTTCATTAGAATAGAGAGGGAAATGAGTATGAATATGATTAATGATAATGTTCTATTTTTTATCCTAAAATTTTTCAGCATTTATTTTGAGATCTTATTCAGAAGAATGTCACACAGAGCAACTGAATGTAGAATTGATCCTGTTTCTCTTATTTTAAAATACAACAAGGTCTGTTATATCTTTTTATTTGGAATTAGAAAATCATTCTGTACTCAGATTATTGATCACAATTAACAACAACGACTATTAAGGTTTTATACTGTGCTTTATTTGCCTCATATTCAACTTCTTTTTTAAGGAACTGATTCACTTAATATTCCTTATTGAAATGCAAATTGTCTTTAAGATAGCAATATAATGATGGCCTTAAAGGAGGGAAGATATTGTTGAAGAATCTGTTTAGATTCATCAGATAATTTAAAATATAGATTCAAGAAGAAAGGCTGTACTGGGGAGCCTTTTAGGGTACCATAAAACACTAAAGTCTTTTACTCTGTGCAATAAAAGAACTGCCTTTGTGTGTTACTTTTAAGTTTGGGCCAGAATAAGAAAGAACTATTACTGCATAATTTGTCTTTAAATGGTCATTTTAAAGTGAGTTCTATAGAACATTTAGTTCACAAGGTATTACCTGATGTTAGATGTAGAAAGTATCCTATAGTCCCATACATTTAAGAAATGCTAAATTAAGCAGATTAAACAGGATTTCATAAAGCTTTTAATATGTTAATTCAAATGATTAAACTAGGGTATATGTATGGGAAGGTGATGAAAGCAGTATGCAGCATTTAATTAATTTGTTGAACCAGGGAACGCTTTTCTCCAAAGATATATCATAGGTTTAGAGATTAGTTAATGCTGCTGTGAATGAAAGGAAAAGCATAGATTTTTAAAAATTTGCCAAAAATAGTGATTTTTCTATAATAGCGGTTAATAGCTTAAAGAAAATATTTCTTGAGAGCATCAGTGTGGAAATCAGATTTTCCACAGTTTTTCCATGATTATAAAATCATGGAAAACATCTTTTTCTTTGAGAATAATTTGGGAAATTAACTATTCTATTGTTCTATGTCAATGATTGTCAGTAAGGTTATTGTCATTTAAAAATAGACAGTCCTTCAAACCTAGTGTGGTAGTGCATGCCTGTAATCTATGCTACTTGGGAGGCAGAATGAAGCAAGAGGATCCAGGTTCAAGGATACAGGCAGCCTGCATAATTTAACAATACCCTGCCTCAAGATAATTTTTTTTAAAAAAGACTAGGGATGCAAGCTTAGTGGTAAAGCATTTGCAAAGTATGAGTAAGGCCCCCTAGTACTGCAAAAATTGAAATAAAATTCAAAGGCATTCCTTCATTTTACTCAACTCTCCAAAACTATTATCACAAACTTTAAAGATTATATACCCATAGCAATGAGGTTTACATTTAAGGAATCATTTGTCTAAAACATTGATATGTAAGTTATAAGATCAGTCAAAAAATTGCCATGTCAAAGACTGTGCAGATAAAATTATTTATAACAACATTTTTAAATGTAAGAAATGATTATGTAGCATTGAAAGGGGCTATCTTCACACTTAGTACTATTGTCTGTGATTTTCCAATTTTTGAAGTGAAAAAAGAAAAAAATTTTGTGACATCCTACTAGTTCAAGTTACCAGTTAAAAAATAGTAGATCACATATGTTTAAAGCACTAAGCCAACAAACACCATTCCTCCGTTTCAGCATCAATGAAATAAATGAAGGCAATCATATCAAGTGGAAACTTCATACCTGCTTCAGAAGCTAAGTAATCACTTGTGTTGGACTATGGTTAGATGGATGATATAAAACCAGCCAAAAATGTAAGGTATAGTATTGCCCTCAAACCCAGGTGTCAGAAGCAAGGATTGACAGGGGTATGAGAGAGGAGAAGGATAAGACTCATGGAAGTGAAAATATTTTCACTTTTTAGGTATTTCTGATAACTAAAGCAAAAAGCAAGTTGACTGAGAATGAATGATATGTCATCATGGGAATGGATTGATCACAATTGTTAGAGATCAACAGGAGAAATATTTAGAATCTTCTGTAGGATTTTTTTAAAGAGCAAGTATTAATATGTCTGGATATCTTAGTTGCTTCAAATAGAGGCAAGCAGATAATATTTGCATTTATAAATATGTTTAAATCACATGTATTTTTTTTCAAAGAAGGCATTATCACCAGCTTAAAGAGAAATCATGTTATTTTCCTTTTCTGAAAATATTTATTGACAAAGATAAGCTCAAATGCCTGGAAGTCCACTAAAGTTAAGCCACATAGGTGTTGAGAGTTAATATCCCAAATAGAACATGGTGGAAAGTGCCTCTACAATGACTCCCTTTACAAGTCCTAAATAAAGATAAATCGATAGTTAGACAGACAGAATTTGTTAGGGCTGCAGTAACAAAGTGCCACAGTCTGGGTAGTTTAAGCTACAGAAATCTATTCATCATGGGTCTGGGGGTTGGAAGTCTGATACCAAGGTGTTGCCAAGCTTATTTTCTTTGGAGTCCTCCTTGGCTTGCAGGCAGTCAGCTTCCTGCTGTGTTTTACCATAGTCTTTACTCTGTGCATGCTCCCCTGGCATCTCCCTGTCTTCATTTCCTCTTCTTATAAGGACATCATTCAGACTGGATTAGGGCCCATACTTAAGATCTCATTTCAACTTAATTATTTCCTTAGAGGCTTTGTCTCCAAATACAATCACATATGAGGTACTATGAGGAGAAGCTTCAACATTATGAATCTTGAGAGACCACAATTCAGCCCACATATGTGTATATACATACATACATACCTACACATATGATTTTTACATTTTAAAACATGAGTGTTGGATTGTTGTTAGGTGCTGTCAAGTCGGTATCCAACTCATAGCCACCCTATGTACAACAGACAAAACACTATTGTTAGGGCTTCTCTGCCATTCATAGGGTTTTCAATGGTGGATTGTTTTTTAAGAGTGGTCTGTCTGGTTCTTCTCCACAAGCCTACAGCACCTAGTATTCCTAAGCAGTCTCCCAACTATGCCTGACCTTGCTTAGATTCTGAGATCTGACAGGACCTGATGTCACAGTGCTATGGCTGCAGGTGGAAACATGAGTAGACCTATGTAAACCTTCTCAATGCTAGCCACTGTTACAGGCAATTAAAATGTGTTATTTTAATTTTAATAACAATCCTGAAAAGTAGTCATTATTAATGCTCAGTTTACAGATGAGAAAAACAGGTGCAAATCAATAAATGACTTGTCTAGCATCAAGTAGCATTAAGCTGATTGAGCTGGGATTCAATCTCTGGTCTCTTTAACTTCTCCAAATCCCATTGTATCGTGCCATCTCTTCTACTATACATGCACACATGTGTGCAGACATAAACGCAGAGTTTAAAGGTATTGGTATGCAAATTCTAAATAGATTAGATGCTTTTGTATTTTTAATTGATGCAAGAAAAACAATATAGAGCAGGTACATTTATATCGCAAATCCAGTATTACTTTGATTCCACATTTTCCCATCAATGCAAAACTAGGTACTATAGCAACACAGCTGGTTTAAACTAAATTCCCATGAAGTAGAACTGTGTGGAAGGAATAGATTTTTGAATCCTTCAGCATGTCCAGAGAGAGGAAACAAAGGTCTGTGTGACAAGCTAAAAAATATTAAATTACCCAAGTCCCTGAACTCTCATTACAGGAGGTAGTTAGGTAAAAAATACCTATGTGACTATAAGACTTAAAATTCTTCTGAATACTACTATTATAAAAGCATATGTGTGACATGTGAACAAAGAACCCATTTTTAAAATTCTTTTTTTAGTGTGAATTTTGAATCCTAATATTTTGACTCTTCCCTCTCCATTGAGATCTGCACCAGATTTTATACATTTCTGCCTTAACTCTCTGGAAGGAGTGTTTTTCCATAGTCCACTTGTTATCATCTCATTGGTGGCGTCTCATTAGGTCACAATTGTCCTTTCACTGGTCTTTCTACCCTATGTCAGTATCCATAGGAAGGTGTTTCTTAGAAGGGCTATGGAATCATATGGCAAGGGTCAGAATGTTAATCCAACTATGAGACAGGTAAAAAGAAACAATTACTTTTACAACTTTACAGATGAGAAAAATCACAAACAGAAAGTTAAAGGACTACGAAAATATAAAGACATCTCTTGCTTAAATGAGATATTAAAGGTCTACCTTAAATGATTTCATTCTGTAAAGTCAGGTATTTCAATTCTTGTTTATAAAGGAAGAGAGTTAGATTAGGTATAATATCTAACATGTCCTCTTAAAAACATCTTACAACATCAGACAATCTAAGAAATTAGGGCTACTTATTTTAATAGGATATATTTTTTCATGGCCCAAGAATTAATTTCACCTCATATATTTATCCATCCATTCATTCTTTTAATATATACATATTAAACATTTTTAATTACAGGAATTGTGCTCAGTATCAACAATACTACAGAAGAAACAGTTGTTAGGCTTCACAGAAGACCCTGTAGGTTTAGAGAACCTTTGTTGTTATTAGGTCCCACTGAGTCAGATTCAACTCATAGTGACCCTAAGTACAACAGAATAAAACACTACCCAACACTGTACCACACACATGATCTCTTTATGTTTGAGCCCAATGTTTTAGCCACTATGTTTTTTCTCATTTTGGGACAAGCCACATCAGCAAAAAGAGGTCCCAGGGGCTTTACTCTATTCCTATCATTAAGGTTGACTTTACTTTGAGGAGGTAACTCTTCTCCCGTCATTTCTTGAATACCTTCCAGCCTTGGGGGCTTATTTTCCCATACTATACTTGGCAGTTCTTGTCCGCTATCCATAGGGTTTTCAATGTCTAATTGTTTTGAGAGTGGGCTGCCAGGTCCTTCTCCCTAGATAGTACTAGTCTGGAAGCTCAGCTGAAATATGTCCACCATGGTTTGCCCTGCTGGTATTTGAAATATCAGTAGTGTAGCTTTCATTGTCACAGCAACACGCAAGCCCCCACAATGTGACAAGCTACAGACACATGGGGGGTTATAGGTAGGTAGGTAGGTAGGTAGGTAGGTAGGTAGATAGATAGATAGATAGATAGATAGATAGATAGATAGATAGATAGATATAGTAGTAATAGTAAGTACTAATGCCCACAAATGGACAGGTTGTTATCGGTACACAAAAAGGTTGCCATTTACCAATTAGTTGACATAGCTGAATCAAAGATGGATGGGCTAATATTTGAAAACATGAATTCTGAGCTTTGAATTCTGGTGCATCCTATGAATTATTTCTTTATTTACCCTGAGTCATTCCAGTAGAGATTTAAAACTCTGGCTTCCTTATTTGAGTCATTCAAATTGAAAGCATTAAAATAGCTGATCCCAGTGGCTCACACCCATACTCCCAGTGACTCATGAGGCAGAGGCAGGAGGATCACAAGTTCCAGGCCAGAGTCAGTCTGTGTAACTTAGGGAGAATCTGTGTCACAACAAAAAATTTAAAAATGGGCGAAAGGCACAGCACAGTGGTAGAGCAGATGCAATATATGTGCGAAGCCCTGGGTTTAACTCCAAAATACTGTAAAAAAAGTGTTACAAATTCAAAGAGGCCTAGAGAGGAGTCTAGAAATGTTTCAAAAAAGTTAGTTTTTTTTTAAATCTGTGTATTTGCTTTTAACTAAAATCAGCCTACAATCAGGAGTCTGTCTTAATATCAAATAATCATTAATAATTATTTAACAGGTATCATTTGTGCTCAGCACTGTTTGTTGTTGTTAGGTGCCATTGAGTCAGTATCCGACTCATAGCCACCCTGATAGGGTTTTCAATGGCTGACTGTTTCAGGATTGCCTTGGGAGTGGCTTGGCTGGTCCTTCTCCCACTTTTGAGGTGCTGGGATGCTGGGAATTGAACTCGGGACCTCAGAGACTGCAGCGCAGTGCTCTACCAACTGAGCTAAATCCCATCCCCCCCAGCACTGTTTAGAATAGTGTTAAATAAAGAAGATTAATGCATATTATTGCACATAGGGAATTACAGTTCAGTTGTGGAGATAAAATTATCATGTAGGAAACAATTAGAGAATGATAAAATGTTAAGCTGTGTATTATTTTCCATGAAGATTCAGAGAATCAGAAAACTTCTGGTGGACTACATATCCTGAAGTATGGTTGGATAGAGGAAGGAGAGAAGAAATGATATTCAAGGGAGAGGAACCATGGGAAAAACAACATGGTATTATTTGAATGTAAAATGAGTAAAAATGATAGGTGTGGAGTGTTTCTGAGATGCAAGGAAATATGGGGGCATCAGAGACATCTTAATATTATACAACAAACATGAAAACCTATTTACAGTATGTTAATTCAGACAACTGACATGAACTAGAGGAGGAAACTGGATAAACAAGAACTAACTTTGCAAACCTTTCAAGAACTCGTTAGTTTTATATGAACCCAAATTGTTCCATAATCCCAGGGGTCCAAGTATAAGGCTTTTATTTTGTATTTTTGGATAATAAACCCAGAAGTGTTTACTATAAAGTGCATTTCTATTGAAAGGGAAAATGTCATTCTTAGCACTCCTGGTCATATTATGGGCTGCACAGACCGCTAACAGGAGACCTGGCAATAAAGCAAGAAGTAGAAGGAAATAAAGCAGAATGAGCTTTCCCAGGGTGATGAAAGCTGGTATCCCAGGTTTCAATCTCTCACTATTCGGACTAATTTCATTGGTGATTGAAAAGGATTTAGAATACTTAATTGAGGTTAAGATTTCTCTTCATCCTCCACAGTGACTTATAACTTGCCAAAAATGTATCTTGTGTTTTTATCTATATCAT
>VMDO01041092.1:0-11451 GCA_007922755.1 Pedetes capensis
AAAAAAAAGAAAAAAGAAAAAAGAAAAAAGAAAGAAAGAAAGAAAGAGAAACAGAAACAAAACCAAACTGCAAACACACTCTCTCTCTCTCTCTCTCTCTCTCTCTCTCTCTCTCTCTCTCCTCAAATGAGTTTTCTTCCAAATCTGGAGGGCACAGATCTACAGTCAGTTTCACTGGGATAAAATCAAGCTGTCACCAAATGGACATTGTTTCTGGTGGCTCTAAAGAATCCCTTTCCTTGCCTTTCATGGATTCTAGAGCTGCATACCTTGCATTCCTTGGCTCATGACACCTTCCTCCATCTTTAAAGCCAATATCAAAGCATCTTCTCTCCTTTGTGGTCTCTGCTTCCATCTTCACATTCTCTTTCTCTGATGATGACCCTCCTGCTTCCCTCTGATAAGGACCCTTGAGATTATACTGGAGCTATGCAGATAATCCTTGATAATCTTTCCATCTAAAGTACTTAACTTAATCACATCTGCAAAGCCCCTTTAACCATGTAATGTAGTCACTATTTCTGAGGATTAGTACTAAACATCTTTGGAGGGCTAGTATTCATCCTATTACAAATGAATATGAATTTTTTACATACCTTATAGAGTGGTTGTGAAAAATAAATGCGAAAAAACACATAAGGCATGTGTAAAGTGTTTTATAAATGCTAGAGGGGCTGGGGTTTAACTCAGTAGGTAGAGCGCCGCTCTGCAGTCTCTGAGGTCCAGAGTTTGATTCCCAGCACCACAAACATGGGAGAAGGATGTGGCAACCCACTCCCAAGGCAATATGGAAAACAATCTGCCATTGAAAACTCTATGAGGGTCGCTATGAGTTGTACACGACTCGATGGCACCTAACAACAACAACAACAAGCGGTTGTTAATAAGTTAAGGCTATAAAAATAGAGTTTCATGAAATAAGGAAGTAAGCCAATTTACCACAAGAGGCATACTGAAATTCTTAAATTCAAACCAATGTTTAGTGGGCCTTTCCCCATTCTCTCCCTCCTTCTGATATAGTAATGTAAGCAAATCACATTCAACATAAGGAGTTAGAAATTAAACTTTCATCACTAGACATTTTCACTTTCTATTAAGTGAACACTGCCTACTAAAATTCTTGCACACTAACCTCTGTCTCAGAATCTGCTTCCCAGGAAACCCAATCTTCAAGAATAAATGAGACATACAGGTGTCTCAGGTATATGGGACTCAAGAATTCAAATACTGTCATCATATTTGTCTCTAAACCTCCTCATCCTTCCTTAGCTACTGATTCTGATTTTGTCTATGTTGACATAATTCTTATACAGATTTTTTACTACAAGGTAATAGAGGTGATTTGTGGTAGCACCAGGCATACATGATTGACAAAGAGAGAAAAACTTGAACCTCTTTCTTCCAGAGTCCCTAACAACTCTCCTACTCCATGCAAAAATACTAATTGGGCTTGTTTGGGTCAAGGGCCCACACCTAGAACAATCACTGTGCCTAGGGGAATGAAGACTTCTCAATAGTCATCCTTATTGTTGTTGTTAGGTGCCATCGAGTCAGATCGGGCTCATAGTGATCCTATGTATAACAGAACAAAACACTACCGGACACTGCCATCCACACGATTTTTTTATGTTTGAGCCCATTGTAGCAGTTACTATGTTTCTTCTCATTTTGAGTCCTGCCACATCAGCAAAATGAAGTCCCAGGGGCTTTACTCCATTCCCATCACTAAGGTCAACTCTACTTTGAGGAGGTAACTCCTCCCCAGTCCTTTCTTAAATGCCTTCTAGCCTGGGGAGCTCATTCTCTGGCACTATATTCAACAGTCCTTCTCCGCTATTCATAGGCTTTTCAATGGCTAATTGTTTCAGGAGTGGGCTGCTGGGTCCTTCTCCCTTGTCTGTCTTAGTCTGGAAGCTCAGCTGAAACCTATCCATCATGAGTGGCCCTGCTGGTATCTGAAATATGAGTGGCATAGCTTTCAGCATCACAGCAACACGCAAGCCTCCACAGCACGACAAGCTGACAGACATGTGCGGGTAGTCATGTGTAAGCAAGGAATGTGGGGCCACATAACCCATAGAAGCAGACAAAGCTGGAGCATGACCATTTCTGGAAATAACAGGATATATAACAGAGCTAAACAAAGAAACAAAAATCCGTTTTTTTATTAGTACAAGGAAAAAAACTCACTGGGAACCCCCACACTCTGCATTTGTGTGTGTGTGTGTGTGTGTGTGGTCGTGGGGATTGAACTCAAGACCTTGCACGTGCTAAGCAAGTGTTCTACTACAGAGCTGCACCCTCAGCCGTCTTATATTTTTTTTATTTTGAGACAGAGTCTTGCCAAGTTGTGTATGCTGCCTCTGGCCTTGAACTCGCAATCCTCCTGCCTCAGCCTCCTGAGTCACTGAGATTACAGGCTTGCACCATGGTGCTCAGCTACACACCTCCCGTTCTTCAGCAATTTGCCTTCTTGGAATAATTAGGAACCTAATTTGTATTTTGAGCTAAGGATGCAAAGTCAGGGAATTTCCTGGAAACTTGGGTCTGCTTCTCCTTTCTGTCCTGCTCAAAGGAGTCTAGTATTCAATTACAAGCATGAAACTGTTGGCCATTACTGCATTATTCGGCTGGTGAGTTTATGCTTATGGTCACCACAGTCTAGCTTGACACTAACAGTTTAGAAGACAATGGAAGCCAAAGTGACTGGGAGAAGATAAGCCATTAGCTAATGCATAGATGTTCAGTTTTCTTCATTCTCCATGTCTAGTCAATGCCATTTAACTAATCCTGTACCTCCTTTATCATCCTTTCTGACTGGCTTTTTAAGTGCAATGCACATTGCAATTTTCTTAAACAGTGTTTTCAAAAGGGAAGTTACTTTCCGCAAAAGAAAGATTTTACTTTTCTTTGCAACTGCTCTGTCTTCCTCCAGCTGTGAAACTGATTGGGGTTCTTAAGGTTCTCAAGAAATCACTACTCAAAGCTCTGTGATTACTTTCAGAAGGGAGAAAGAAAACCAATAGGGGGTAATGTCTGGTTACCCATGGAAAATATACTTTCTTTTTTGAACTTTTTTATGAAATTGTAGAGGGAAGGTAAGAGAGTGAGAAAATGTTCAAGAAATAGATTTATATGAAACAAGAAACATTTTTTCCTAGTATATGAGTATTCATGTTCCCCTTCTCATTGCCTCCCAAGCAGAGCAAATCTTTAGGAGGTAGATGGAATAATGTGGGAAAGACTTGAAGATTTGTATAGGGCAAGGAAAGGTAGGGAAAGAGGGAAGAGGTACCAATGAGAGGATTACACTGAGTTTCAGAGAGATTGATGAAGTGGCAGTCATCCCTGAGAAAGAGTTTGAGAGTGGCAGAGATGGGGGAGAGCAGGTTTTCAAGATGTTTTATTTCTCTTCAGGCAAATATGTCTCACTTCTTTAATTATGTGAGAAAATGAGTACATATCTGAATCACTTTTTGTTTCAAAGTTCAATTAGAAAAACAGAAACCACCATATTTCAGCAGAGGAAATTTCATGCCAGGATATTATTGCATGGATAATGGAAAAGTGGAGAATCCCAATAGGGTGCAAAAGCAACATAAAGATGAACAACTACAGGAAGTGGTTACTATCCTCAGAATTAGAGAGGAACTAGGAAGCAGTGGTGTAATTCCAGCTCAGTAGCCAGGGCCATCTGGCATGATCTAGAACTATAGTGGTGTTGGCCAGCAAGAGCTCATAGAACTGAGGAGTTGGAGCCCCAGTGGAGATGCACCCACCTTGTGGATAGCACTGAAAGCAAAATGCTAGAGGAAGAAACTTTCCATCTTGTCCCATACTCTTCATCCTCCAGTTTAGTTAGATAAACCAGAAGCCAGGGGGCAAAAAAGGCTGGAAAATATAATTCTCTCTGAAACACAGTAGGGCAAGGAAAGGATAGAGAATAGATTGGAGATCAAAAAGACCATAACTTATACATGTTTTGATTGTTTAACAGTGTTTCTTTGAATACATCCTTTGAAAAATGAAACCAGGAGGGCAACTTCCCTTTATGTACATTATATGTGCTCCAAGAGTCATGGAGGAGGCCAGAGATGAATACCTTTCCTTGAATATTATGAAGGGGAAAAAACCATACTGCTTTATGGTTTGTCACAGTTCCAGAGGTTGTCTCATGTAGTTTGTAGATAGCAACCAAAAAAGTTTGTACCTCATCTCTTTTATTTTTCTTTTGTTAGTCAACTTTGAGCTCATAGTGGGCTTATCTTACTACCTCTTGTCATTTTCATGTCTTGAAGATTGAGTAGCAGCTACATCCTGCTTTAGCATCTACCATAGTCTGATATACCTTTAGTCTGACCACGTTTACACACTTAGCATAAAGGATGTTATGTCTTCCTGGGAACATGATTATCATCTGAACATTTTGGTATTTTTGTTACGTTTTCATTTCCTGTACTTGTATGTGTAGTGATTGTGGGAGAGTTGACATGTTTAGGCTTTTTGTTTTTTCTGGTATTACAGTTAAAATTATAGACTTTGATGCCACATGGTTTGGGTTTCAAATTCCAACTCTATTATTCCCTGGTTCTGTAAATGTGGCCAAATAACTACACTGTTCTAAGTCTCAGTTTCCTCATCTGTAAATGTAAGCCTGATGATAAAACCAACTTATAGGGATAGAGTTTAGGGATCAATTGATTTATGTGTGTGTGCATATATGTCTGTATGTGTGTACACACGTATTTACATATGTGTTTCAACTCATGAACACACATAAACACATACATAGACATATATATAGCATATAAATTGGCACATAGTTAGCATCCTATAAATAATAACCATTACTCTTATTAGTGCCTCCAATGAGGATATAAATGCTTCTATAAAAGCCTGTCAAAAGATATCATACCTGTTTAATGTGCTTTACCCAGCACCAAGACATGGCTAGTTTGTTGTTGTTGTTGTTAGGTGCCATCGAGTCATGTCCAACTCATAGCGACTGTTACAGGGTTCTCAATGGCTGATTGTTTTCAGGATTGCCTCGGGAGTGGATTGACACGTCCTTCTCCTATATGGCTAATTTAGTGACTTGAAAATTGCAATCATATAATTCGTTAGTAAAAGAAAAGTTCAGTGGAAAACACATCCCATGAACTGCACTATTTGTCTCTCAGTTGTAGAAACCAGTTTCATTTTTCTGATATACTTAGTTGTGTTTGGATCACTATGAATCTTTTTTTCTTTAGTTTTTGTGGTTTAAAGATTTAAGTTTGTTATGGAAACAGGATTTTCAGTTGACCAATGATTAGCTAATTTCTGATTATGGAAAAGGAAATATATTGCCCCACGGCTGCTGTTTTCATTTCCTCTTAAGAAGAAGAAGTATAGTATAGAAGAAAGGCAGACACAACACATTGAGCCTCTGACACCATGGGGAACTGGGCTGTGAATGAGGGACTCTCCATCTTTGTCATTGTAAGTACCAACAACAAATAAATTACAAATTCTTTGACATATTTGCATTTTCTTGGAAGCTAAAATAGAGCAAAGGTTTTTTTGTTTGTTTGACAAATTGATTTACTGTGAACAAACATCTATGTGTAAGCAGACTTAGCATATAGTATTTATATATGATACATAGCTACATATATCAATATAATCTATCTTGAGAAACCATTTTTGTAAGTAAAGATATGGCTAATTTTCAACTAGACATTGATTTCTGTGTTTTTAATGTAAAAATATGACTATGCTGTTAAGATGGTGGTCTCAGCTAAGCAGTCATAGACGAATTGAGTAGAAAGAAATGTGGTTTCTAATTAGCCTTTCCAAATAGCCAATGGAAGCATGATGTTAAAAAGAAAACTTATGGAACTTCTGCAAGAATTTATCATGGAATACATGGGGTCTTTGTGTTTTAAAGGGAAAGAAATTGGTGGAACAGGTAAAATTAAAACAATAAATATTTTGTTATTAAATATTTATGTCAAACCAACATACACTATAGAAGTCTGAGGAGGCTGGGGTTATCTCAGTTGGTAGAGTGCCTCTCTGTGGTCTCTGAGGCCCTGTGTTTGATCCTCAGCTCCACAAAAATGGGAGAAGGACATGGCAGTCCATTCCTGAAACAATCACCCATCTAAAACCATATGAGGGTTGCTATGAACTGGATATGACTTGACAGCACCTAACAACAACATCATAGAAGTCTGAGGATTTGAAACTTCATACTTGATTTCTTATTGCCATTTTAAGAGCAATTTACTCCTTATAGAAAACAATTTGAATTATTCTTTTACCCCTCACTACAATTTTCCCCAGGAAATGACCTCTTTTAAATTATACACTGATAAAAGTGAAGGCACAACTTACAAGGCCAGAGTAAGGAAAAATGACAAGGTCAATAAATGGAGAAGTTACTTTAGCACCCTCTTTTTAAAGGGAAACTGTTCTCAAGTATATTAATACTAACTAGTAATGTAATATTAAGAAGAGATCACTATGGAACTGAAGGTAGAAGACTTAGCAGTGTCACCACTTGATAAAGTCATGATTGAGATGAAATGAAAAGTCACAATTTAGAAAATTTCCTTCGTTTTTAAATCCCATTTACTTCCCCCCACTTACTTATGCTCAATATCCCTTCCTTCAAAAGTTAAGGAAACCTTATGAAGGAGAATGGAAAGCTTGGCATTTTAACTGATGAGACTCCCACTGGCTGGAGTGGGATGCTGTGTGGTGAAGGGAGGTGACCTGCACCTATAATAGCAGAACACAAATGTCCTACTAGTACAGGGAGAACAATAGTAACATTTTCCCTTCCTGTCTCAGTTTACTGGTCAGTCACTGTTATCTGCCTGTCTGAGGTTAAGAAGAAAAGAGGAGGAAAAAGAAAAGAGATGAGACAGTCCAATAATAATTTGCTATGCTGCCCAAGTAGTAAAATAATCATACAGAACAATATAAGATGGGAAGGTTAGTTAGAGAAAAGTGTAGTGACATTGTTGCAGGAAAGAGCTGGTTGTAAGCTGGTTGCACCCAGCTTTGTAACCACCTTTGTCAAAGACTGGACTTGAGGAAGTCATGACCTTCGTGTGACTCCAATCTGGTGTAGAATCTAGCTATTGAGATGGGAAAACTCATTACAACTTTCTGTTTGTGCAGCTGGTGTGGCTAGGATTGAACGTCTTCCTCTTTGTCTGGTTCTACCTGTTTTATGATACTAGACCTCAGTACTTTTACACTCGAAAACTTCTTGGGGTAAGTATAATTTCCATCTCATGCAGTGAGGGCTGGCTCACATTTCTAGTCAGACATTCTTATTATTATTCCCTTTCATATTTAAACATGTATTCTGACCAACCCAAACAACATCAGCAGCCCCATTCTCTCCATTGCAGATTCCTGGGCAAGAGTCTCTTAAGGCCTAACAATGTGACAAACAAAAAAGTGTGGCAGTGAGTCCTAGCAGCATTCTCTCCCTCCCAAGAACTATTTGTTTAGCTTAAAGCCATTGTTTAGCTTAAAGAAGTCTCTGGAATGGAAGGCCATGTTGGAGCCATCCATCCAGGGATGACACGTGCGGGACAAGGGAGATTTTCCTTAATTTCTAAATTATCCGATTCCGACCACTATTTTGCTCAGAAAACCCTGCTCCTAGTGACTTGTTATGAAATGATCTTCAGAAAATCAGCCTCTCACCACATCTGGAGACTTTGAGGAACTTGCTCAAATGCCACATCCATTCAAGAGTCCAGAGAAATGGAGGCCCTTGAATTTCCTAGGGTCCTTTATTAATCTCAGTTTGTTTGAACTGCCAGGCCTCTTCATCACAAATGAAAGTAATTACAATTGCAGTTGCCCCCAGAACACATCATTTGTTACAGCATGCTGAAACTATGAAGTAATTACTTCTATTAACTCTATGTTATAAATCATACATAAATAATTATAAAAAGTAATTATATAACATTAATGTAATTGTTAACTTATTCATGCTTTCTCCATCCGTAATATACAATGTTTTTAGACATTACAAAGGTAGTACTTATAATGCCAAAACATTACACCATACCAACTTAAGTTGCTGTCTAAGTACTAAGAAAAGCTTTAAAAAATTTTTAAATTTAAGTTAATGATATGCATGCTTAAGTATTTAGGAGGAAGTGAACTCATGTTCTCAACTTACTCTGAAATGCACTAAAAATATAGGTGAGTTGGTGGATAGCTGTTGCTGTTAAGATGTCTTCATGTGGAATTTGACTCATAGTGACCCTATGTACAACAGAACAAAACACTACCCGACACTGTGCCATGCCCAGCACTATGTCAGTGCTTCTCTGTTATTCATAGGGTTTCCAATGGCTCATTGTTTCTGATGGCTAGAGGAATTGAAAGATAGATATGTGATAAAGCAATCATAGTAGAATATAAAAGGTATAGTCTGGGAGGTGGATAAACAGGTATTCAAAGTAAATTTCTTTCCATTTCTTTTCATGTCTGAGGCTTTTCATAATAAAATCCTGGATTGGGGTAAAGACCCAGTTTCAAATTAAAACAAAGGATCCCCGAAGGATTTAAAAGAAAACCCTCTGATTCTGGCTCTATGACACATGCTTGTAATCGCAGCAACTCTGGAGGCTGGGACAGGACGATCTTGAGTTTGAGGCCAGAGGCAGCCTGCACAATTTAGCCAGACTGTGCCTCAAAATAAAAAATAAAAAGGGGGTTGGCAATGTGGCTTAGTGGCAGACAGCATGCCTAGTATGAGAGGCACTGGGTTTAACCCCATAGTACTGAAAGAGAGAGAGAGAGAGAGAGAGAGAGAGAGGAAGGAAGGAAGGAAGGAAGGAAGGAAGGAAGGAAGGAGGGAAGGAGAGACAGGCCTATGCTCTGAAGGACCTTCCTTTCTTCTTTCCAGATATCTTGGAAGGTCTTGTGTATGGGAATGTGGGGAAGTGGGGTGGGGGCATTCTGTGCTCACTGGAGTAACTGTGCTCCCTATCCTGACTCTTATAGTCAGCTCTGGCCCTGGCCAGGGCCCCTGCAGCCTGCCTGAATTTCAACTGCATGCTGATCCTGTTACCAGTCTGTCGAAATCTGCTCTCCTTCCTCAGGGGTTCCAGTGCGGTAAGAGCAAACATTTGAATGAGTTCCTCAAGTTGCCAAAGCCATTGTGCAAACTGCCTTTTTTTAAGGAAAAGCGAATCAATGGTTTGTGAGGCTTCCAGAGTGTATAGAATATTCATGAGCCAAGGCATGCTCTATTCTCTAGGGGGTTTTCTTTCTTTTTTGTCTCTGTTTCTTTCCTTCTTTCCTTTCTCCCTCCCTCCCTCCCTCCCTCCCTCCCTCCCTCTCTCTCTCTCTCTCTCTCTCTCTCTCTCTCTTTCTTTCTATCTCAACTACTTGCAGATAGAACTCCATGGCCAACAATTTAACCTGGAAACGAAATTTTGAAGACCAGCCAACCAAACTGTACTACAAAAATGCCAATGAAGTAAGCACACATGTGCACATGTGCAAATACACATGTGCATAAAATATACATGTGTGTATACACAAGGCTTAATGAGGCTGACATGGGTGATTTGGAAATTAATCATTTACAGTCCTTCAAAAAATTTTAAGTCAGAGAAAATATCTTTTGTTTAAAACATCCCAAGCAGCTGAAATCAATGGGCAAAATATCCTATGATAACAAAATGTGACTAAGAATTGTTGACTTTTAAGTCAGGTGCAGTGGCAAATACCTGTAATCCTAGCACTTTGGAAGCTAAAGCAGCAGGATCATAAATTTGAGGCCAACCTGGGCAATATAGCAAGTTCCATGCCAGCCTCAGCCTCAGCCTCAACTATATAGTGAGACTATGTATGTATGTGTGTGTGTATATATATATATGTGTGTGTGTGTGTGTGTGTATACACACATATATACATATATATGTAGAGAGAGAAAAAATATATATATAAAGAATTGTTGAGTCCATGGACTTGGGGGTTTCAGAGCTTTCTATATATCCAGGGCTCCTTTTGCTCTCACTTCAACATTTTGGTGAGCCCTTAAATCTTAAATGTACTAGGCTAAAAGTCTAAAGAAAGAAGAATGTTGTAATACTGTAACTCATAATTTATTGTACAAACACCTTACTGGTATTATTACACTAAGACGGGATTTACAGAACTTACAATCTGCACACATACTCAAATAAATATGAAGCATAGCAAAATATGATAGGTCCCTGAGAACACTAAGAATTAAGAACTATGGGGGATAAAAGGAGAGAAAAATTATATTGAGTGGGGCAAAGAATGGAGAAAGGCTTTGGGGAGAAAGTGGCATTAGAGATGGGCATATAAGGATAAGTAAGCATTTAGGATGAAAGAAAAAGGCATTCTGCATGGAAAAATGGCATGGGCAAAATCATGAAGAAATCATACTTGAAAATAAGAAATAGTATATTGCTTTGTGTTGCTCTTTATTATGCTCCATTTTAAGAATACTAACCTACTTACTGATTGATGGACATTTGAGTTGTTTCCTTTTTTGCTATTATGAATAAGGCTTCTATAAACATTTGTATATATGAAGAATAAAGGTGGTAATGGGAAGGTACTACCTGGCTTGGGGAAAGAAAGATGATCTAGTTCCCAAGAAGGGAGAAATGTAGAAACAATACATAGAATTAGGCAGGTTCGAGGTGTGACTCAGCACAAGGACAGACAACATATTTAGCTTGTTTTGGGGGCTGTAACAACAAGATCTTTGACTTCACTTTGCATTTGTTTGCTATTCCTGACCACATCAAAGAGGGTAACTCAGAAAAATAAGGGATTAGTCTCCTGGTAAGACTCATTCCACTGACCTAGTAGAGACTGGCAGCCTCTGTTTTCCTGTTAATAAAACATGTATTTTATATTAACAAGATTTTTTTTAAAGTTTATTAATAGAGATCATTTATGGAGAAAAGCAGCAAACAAACTACTTTTATGGGAATGTAGAGATTGTATGGGGCAGGTGTCTGAGACAAGGCTGGAGAGGAAAGCTGGAATGAGGCTCGGATTTTGCTGGGAAACTACAACTTTCATTATATAGCTGAGAAGTTAATACTTCATTTGGCAATCACAGAACATAAGGGGGAGGAAAGTGGACTCAACTGTCAATAACAAATGTAAGTTGCTTTCAACTCTGCCTCATTTTTCATAGTCATACTAAATTCACATTAGTCCAAAAAAGAATCTTTTTCCTTAAGAGCATACAACACTCAATGTACTAATATAGGATTAGTAGGCTACAGTTAAACTTTTTAAATGCAGTACTAGGGGTTGAACCCAAAGTCTCACACAAACACAGTACCATTAAGCTGCACTCTGGCCTCTTTTTTATTTTGAAACAGGGTCTTTGCAGCTAGGCATCGTGCATGGCACATGCCTATAATATTAGTACTC